>WOXC01009638.1:0-93912 GCA_011680675.1 Gymnobelideus leadbeateri | reverse complement strand
CGGAAAGGGAAGGCACCGCTAGGCAAAGAATCAGGAAAGGCTTCATGTAGAGGTGATACTTGATCTGAGTCTTGAAGGAAAGTAGCCAGAACTGAGGAGGGAATGTGTTACAGCCATGATGATGCCCAGGGCAAAGACAGAAATGAAAGATGGAATGTTGTGTATAAGGAATAGTGAGAAGGTCAGTTTGACTGGAGCATAGTGTGAGTTCAAGTGACTAATGTGTAATGGTGTGTAATAGTTAGGTTTGGGGTAAATGGTAAAGAGTTTTAGATGTCTGACAAATGAATTTATATTTGAATCCTTGGTGACTTTTGGGTGGCTTGCATTTTATCTAATAAAGTGTATGTGACTTTCCTCAAGAAAGATAGAGGTATTTACCCTCCATGAGTGTGAACTCAACATGATAGGGACTAGTATTTAGATCTTTTGACATTTTACTTGTACTAATGGAAATATAACCTATCCATTGGTTATTTCTCACTCTTGCCCCATAACTGGTCCATCTTCTTTTCTAAAATACAGTACATATTTCTAATGGCATTTTTCAGCTGGTTTCTTTTGTAGAATTCATTGGTAATATATGCCTCCCTATTGTCCTGTGACTGGCTGACAAATTGAATTCTTCAGAGACTGTAGTGCTCCATATTTCACAGTCATATGGCATTATCAGAAAAATGCCATTGTTTTAAAACAGCCTTTTGTTTCAGGAAGAAAAGAAATATACTTCATTCCTTTCCTTTTGTTCAATATTGAGCCCTAGCTCATTGTCTATTTGTAGTATCTGACCAAGATATATGTACTCATGAACCAATTCTGTGGATTACATCTGACTGCATACTATATTCTTTATCCACTTGATTTTTCCTGTGTGGATAGTTAAGTCAACTTTTTTGAGTAACTATGGATCTCATTTATATAGTTCTTTGATGTTCTAGACCTTGATGTAGTCAGCACATTATTTGTAAATGGGAGCATCTGGAGGACCTTACCAACTTTAGGGAATCCCTCTTCAATCTGCATTCTGCATTATGTACCCTCCAGGACAATGGCGAACATCTTTGAACACCCAATGAAGGACTCTTGGGAGAATGTGGATAGGACTTGCAGAGGATGCAAGATTATAGATAGGCTGTCACTGAATCGTTAATATATCCACATCACTGAGATCACCACCAAAATAAGTATCAAAGTAGGATACACATAGACTAGCAGGGAAATTTCTAGCTCAATAAAAATGGGGAATATATACATATATATATAATATAAATACCTAAGTATAAGTAAATATAAATATCTATCCATGAGGCAGGATGGCATAGTGAATACTAAGCTGGCCTTTAGAATTAGAAAAAATGTGTATTATAAAGTCCTACCTCTGGCACATATTGGTTTTGTGACCTGTGGCATAATCTCCTAGGGCCTCTGGCACTCTCTAAATCTATAAATTACAGAAACATTGTCAGTCTGCATTGCTAAGAGGAGTTTTCTCACCAGGAGTTCTCTACACTGATAAAATCACAGCTCTGACCTATCCCTTTCCCTAAAAACAGAAGCTATAAAAAATTACTTTAATAAATTAAGAATATTTGGTGTAGGGTTTTATATGTTTGTTCTTCTTTGTGGGATTTTTTTAGCCAATAAACCTAAAGATCTAGGTATATGCATGCTCTAGGAAGGAGGATATTAGATTATAAATCAACACCTCTCCTAATGTCCTATGGATTTTACTTGATATGATGTCATGTGACCTAGAAGCTGTAAATACCAAGACAAAAAGAAAGGAGGAGAAGAAAAGTGATGACAGTTTGTGAAATGACTTTGTTAATAGCCTCAGAGGGAGAGAAAGGCAGAAACAAGTGTAAACACACAGACAGACACCTGCTGTGGGGCAATGGCCTAACTAAGAGTAAAGCAATAAAATATAGCCTGGCCTCACCTCAAGAAAAAAAGATACAACCTGATCTGGGAGAGATGATAGACAGTGACAGAGAGCTCGGAGCTTTTGGCCTAGTCACAGGAAAACAAGAAAAGAGTTAAGCTCTATGTTATTCCTCATATCCTTTCTGCTAGTTGAATTTCAGCCAGGTAATGTGCAACAGAGCCTGGAACAAATTGCCCTCCTTGCTAGTGTCTCAAAAAGTCCCTGAGAACTAGAAAACTAAGCATTTTCTTTGGCCTTCTAAGCCCTGTGCCTGATCTGATGCCCATAGGCTCCATTTGGAGACTTCTTTTTTTTTTTAAAGCAATTGGGGTTAAGTAACTTGCCCAAGGTTACACGGCTAGGTTTTTTTTGTTTGTGTGGATTAAGTGTCTGAGGCCGGATCCGAACTCAGGTCCTTCTGACTCCAGGGCCGGCGCTCTATTCACTGCGCCACCTAGCCGCCCCTATTTGGAGACTTTTTTAAGGGAGAAGTCATATTTGGATAATGAAATCACAGGTTCTTTGATCATAATAAAGAAATTACTGGGTGGTTAGCAAGCTACGTCACCACCATCATCACCACCATTCCATGTGCAATGAGTTCCCTCTTTCCTAAAACAGAATTACAGAACTTCAGATTTAGAAAGATCCTCAAAGACCATCTAGTCTGATCCATATTAGAATAAGAATCTCCTCTTCAATATGCCCAGCAAATGATCATCTAGGCTTTAACCCTAGTAAAGGGAGACCCTCCAACACTTAGGCAATCTTACGCACTTTCCCACTAAACATCCCCATTTCCTTCAACTGATTTGGAATAATCTGGAGGCCCTTCACCATTTGCTTTTTGGGTTGCCTTATCATATTATTGTCTCCTGTTGAATTTAGAGAATCTAGTAAAATTACCAAATCTTTTTTCAGAAGAATCCTTGTCAAGTCTTCAATGAGCATTTAAGTGCCAACTATTGGCCAGACACTGTGTTAAGTGCTGGTGAGAAAAAGATAAAAATGAAAGCCCACTGCCCTCAAAAAGTTCACATTCAAGTGTAAAATTTTACATCTCTCCTTAGTAAATCTTATTATATTTACTCTGACGTTTTAACCTGTTGAAATCTTTGGGGATCATTTTGTAGCTCTTCCAGGTTGGGGTTTCATTTTTTTTTGTTTTTATAATTTTCACATTTGATGCGAATGTCATGAATGGCTTTACCTACATCATTGCTAAAAATATTGAATAGCACAGGATCAAGAACATAACCCTGGGTCATTCCACTAGACATTCCCTGTCAAACTGACATTGAACCATTGATGACTACTCTTTGGATTTAGGAATCCAAACAGTTCTAAATCCACCAAACCAGAATATCATCTAACCCATATCTCTCCATCTTGTTGCCTAAAATAGCATGAGTGACTGTTAAACAATTTAAGAAAATTTGCTGCTATCAGCACATTTGACTTTCTCTGGGCTGGTGTCACTTCTTCCTGTTCTATGTTATCTTTCAAACATCACCTACAGTGACACTGAAATCAACTTCTAGATCTCAGTTTCCTAGGATTTAGTTCATTTGCATTGTTACCTCAATTGATCAAGGACATCTACTTCCTTTCTTGCTGTTTCCCTACCTACCATGCATATAAATTCCCTATTAATAAATTTTGTTCTGTCCTTTTCAGTCCAAAGACAATTCCTATTGGCAGAGCAAACAGACAAGACAGGAATTGAATAGCTCTATCTTCTCTCTATTGTTCATTATCATTGTTCCATCTATTCTGAATAGTGGTCCTTCCTAACATGTTGGTCCAAGAACTGTATGCAAGACTTCAAATGTGATCTGATTAGACCAGAAAGCAGCAGAATTATCAAGTCCCTAGTCCTGGACATTATGCTGCTCCTAAAATGAACAATCTATGCAAAATTTAGTAGATCAGGGACTCTAAATTTGGAGCTATGGATTCTTATAGGTAGATTGGGAAGGAGGGGTAGTTCATGATAGTTGGGGAAAAATTTTTATAATTATATTTTTTCCTGTATAGTTTGTTAGACTTATTTTTTTTAGTGGTAGTGAATCAAACATAAGATAGCATTGGAGCTGGAAGGTATCTTAATATTTATTAAATCCCATACCTTGATTTCATAAATATAGAAACAGAAGTCCAGAAGATTGATTTATTTGCTCAAGATCAGATAGGTAGTAAGGTGACCCAGGTTCTCTGGCTCCAAATTCAGTATTCTTCCCCCAGAACCATCCTGCCTCTCCTAGAAGATCTTACAAAATAGGCCTTTGTAATATTTTAGTGCTGATGTAATCAATACTATGTCATCCCACGTGGATCCATACTAGGCATCCTCCACACTGGGCATCCTCCATGAGAGTGATGAGGGCTGGCAAACAGACAACCTCCAAATTTTTGCTACCTTTGATAGAGGCTCATTGAGTAAAATCATTGCTGTGGTATCAAGAAATCGTACACAATCCTTACATGGGTATTAAAGACAACTTGTTAGAAGACCTTGAGGATAGAGTTTGCTCTCCTGAATTAAATACATTTTTGCACCTAAATAATAAACCCAATAGGATCTTGTATTCTGTATACCTGTCAATAAATTGTGTCTTGATAAATTATTCTCATAAATAGCTTACAAGGATAAGAAAATAGGCATATTGATTGGTAGTTACTGATATACTCATCTTTTAGGGATAATTATATGATTTATTATTTTTTCTCAACAATCTATAAACATTTATTTGGCAGCTACAATGTGGCAAACATTAAGCTAGAAAATGGGATAGATATGAGTAAATACAAAATATATACAACGTTTTTTTTAAAGATAATTTGGGAAAGAAGGCAATAGCCCCTGATCAAGATTGGGAAAGGCCTCATATAAGAAATGACAAAAGATGAGTTTGAAAGAAATTTGTGATTCTAATATATAGAGACAAGAATGATGTGCATTACAGGTGTGAAGTTTATACAAATGGATACAGATTGGAGATGAGTTGTCATGTACAAAGAATAATAATTAGCCAACTTGGCTGGAATTAAGAGTTCGTGATAGGGAGTAATGTGTAATAAGACTAGAAAGGGAAACTAGAGCCAGACTTTGAAGAACTTTAAAAATCAAAAGAGAGAGTCTTTATTTTATCCTAGAGGCAAATGGGAAACACTTGAGTTGTTTTTGCTTGTTTACTTTTGATCAGAGGAGTGACTTAGTTAGACCTGTGCATTAGCAATATTTGTATGGCAGCTTTGTGGAGGGTAGGTTGGAGACAGTACTGTAGAATCTCAAGACTGGGAAAGCAATTAGGAGGCTATTTCAGTAGTCCAGGTAAGACGTGATAAGGGTTTGATCACAGGTAATTGTTATGTGAAGGAAATAAGTGAGGTGGGGATGAATATGTGAGGTGTTGTTATGGTAGAATCAACAAAACTCAGTAATTAATTGAATATGTAGAGTAAGAGGCAAGAAGCAAGAATGACTCCAAAGTTGTGAACCTAAGTGAATAGAAAGATGGTGGTGTTCTCAACAGATATAGGGGAGTTAATAAGAGAAATGGATTTAGGAAGAATGATAATGAGTTCTGTTTTGGGTGTGTTGAATGTGTTGAATTTGAGCTGACTAAAGGACATCCAGTTGGAAATGGCCAATAGTTAGTTGTTGATGCAGGACTGGAGCTCAAGAGAGAGACTACATATATAGATCTGAGTTATCTGCACAGATATGATCATTAAACTCATGTGAATGGGTAAGATCATCAAGAGAGGGTCTATCATCATTTATTATTTTCTACTTTTCCATTTATCTTGAAATTTTATCCTTTAGTTTTTTTAACTTTCAAGTCATACAGTTCTTCTTAGAATTTCCTATACAGGCGGCTAGGTGGTGCAGTGAGTAGAGCGTCGGCCCTAGAGTCAGAAGGACCTGAGTTGGAATCTGGCCTCAGACACTTAATGCACACATAAACAAAAACCTAGCCATGTGACCTTGGGCAAGTTACTTAACCCCAACTGCCCTCCAAAAAAAAAAAAAAGAATTTCCTATAGAGAACACTTCATCTCCTGTCTCCATGCCATTCCATAGCCTGTCCTTCATGTCTGTAATATATACTCCCCTTTTAAGTCTTATCTTTGATTCCATATTTTTCTTCAAGGTTCTGTTCAAATGCTACCTCATACATTAAGGCTTTACTAGTTTCTCCCAAGAAAACCCCATGGACAGTTGGTCTACAGAGTCGTGATGAGTCACAGGCAGATAAACAACTGAACAACGAAAGTTTCTCCCAGATACCAGTTCATTTCTCCTCAAAAATTTTCTTGTATCTATTTTGCATATATTTCTATAGTTGTACCTCTACCACTTACTATGTGACCTGAGCAAGTTATTTAACTTCAAGGCAACTCTATAAGACTGTAAATTGAAGAGAAGATGCTGACCTAAATTGGTAGAGGGAATTACTTACCTGGATTTCCCCCCTCCCAATTAAATCAGAGTTCTAGACCCTAGTTCAATCATTATATATATTTACACATTTATATACTCCATTAGAATATAAATTCATTGAGATTAGGGATTGTTTCTCTTTTCATTTTATATTCCCATCAACACCTGGCCCCCAGTGGATGTTAAATAAAGTTTTGTTGGTTGATTGATCAATTGATTTCAAAATTATGTCACCTCCAGTGTAAATTTCTTGTGTGTGCTCTTCCTGACTGCACTTATTCATTCTGTTGTGACTTTCTAGCACAGTGGCTAACCAGGCACCACTGTGAGACCACAGGGACTAATAATCTTTGCCAGTTCCTGCCTTCTCAGTTTACCCTGGCTTCATTGCTCTGAGCTTGCCTGTTTCCTCAGTAGGGGAACAAGGCTCCTAGCAATTCAGTTCTACTCCCACCTCACATTCCTGAGGAATAATTGTATTTTTAGTTTTAGTCTAAGGGATCCTCCCCAGCATGAAGGGTAGGGGGAGAAAGTAAAAAGGTCCACATAGTACAGGAATAAAACAGATATGGAACAGGCAGTTTTACTCTAACACTGAAAGAGAAATTTTTTTAGGACCAAGTTTGCCAGAAATAATTTTACTTAATTTAACATTAATATCCAAACACTTCTAACTTAGAAAATATTCAAACTGGCATGATTTCTCCTCTCCCCACTCCTCATGTCTTCAAATATCTCTTTATTCCAATTTTTGTTAACATTTATAGGAATATTGAAGAAGAAAAATCCTAATATATTAAAATATTATGTTTTTTAAGTTAGCCCTAAAAGTTTTAGGTTAACATTCTAAAATAAAAGTCACTTAATCTTCAACTATAACTACAGGGTTCTAAAATGGAATGTTAAGCAATAAAGAATAGTAGGATTATTATAATCCACTGAAAGGACAGTATACAAGGCATATTGGAATGATTACAACAGGTCTGATCATGAACTATTTTACATTTGATGTCTAGTAAATATAGTCCAGTCAATGGACTCTTTTTTCTGGTAAATTCTCTCACTCTTTGAGTGATTCTTTCCCTCTGCCAATCTTTCAGTGTTGCTAATGGCAACTGCTTCGGTAAGTGCCCATGAAGGAGGAAAGATGCCATTTGCCTTTGAGATCTTACAAGGTTTCATATGAAAGGAAAGAAGACACAAACAAGTGGTGACTTCTGCTCAGACACAGTCTTGCCACATACTTGAAGGCTAGGGCTGGGAGGAGGGACTTCTTTCCCCTACTGCCTTACACTGAGCTTAAGTGGCCAATCAAAAGTGTCCTCAAAGCAGACTTCGAGCAGTAGGGAATATCCATGCCTATTCTGAAATAAAGGCATCATCACACATCCCTAAGGGGAGGGTGCTACAATTTTCTCATAAAATGCATCAGGGACTAAGGTAATAGAATAGAAACAGTTGGTGCTCCCCTTTTGTAAAAAATAAACATTTCTATGGAAATTCTGACAAACACCTTCCATTTTTAGTTTACTTGTTCTCCTTTTCGTTTCTTCTATAACTGCTCTTGGGATGATCTTTTGCTTAGTTGAATCTATCCAAACTATTGGCAGCACTTTTTTTTGCCTATGATGCTGCTTGTAATCTCTTGCCATCCTTTTTGGCAAGGTTTTCAAATGAGTTTATGCTCTAAATTTGCATTGCCTTCGGTTGCTTTTTTTCTTCATTTGACAAAGATATTAAGTATTTCTTGGCTGTTATGGTTTCTAGACTGTTCTTCTTATTCCTCAGACTGATTAATAATGGATAGAATTATGATAGGAATGATGAGAGTCAATGTCTTTTCCATTATCCATTTCTCATGTCTTGACTTTAGAATTTGGTTTAAATGTGTGGAGCTGGAGCCTCTATGTGGTACAATGATCATCTCATACTCTGGTCTTTGTACCTTGTAAATGTAATTCTGGCATTTGTTCTTCTAAAAAGAATAAAAAAAATTTAGTTTAAGATGCCACTTTATGGTCAGAGGCTCTAAATTCTGAAACAGTTACATTAGCATCTATTATTTAGAGATACAGTATGATGGGTACTGTACTGACCTTGGACAAAACAAGCTGGGGTCAAAACCTACATTTGACAATTGACACTTACAAGCTATGTGAAGGTGTTTGTCATATAACCTCTCAGAGCCTTGCTTTCCTCAGCTGTAAAAAAGAGAATAATATTTCTACTATCCACCTCATAGGGCTGATGTGAGGAAAAGTTTTAGTAAACTGCTATACACCATATTAATGAATTGCTCTTATAATCAAATCCCTATTTATAATGGGTTTGTGTGTTTATTCATTAAGTCCTTTATCTCCCTATAATTCTTACTATTTTTCTTCAATAAATAGGTAGCCTCATTTAAGCACAAAGACAAAGGTGAATATTTCTAGGGAAATATTAAGGATTAAACTGTGTTTAAAATATTGGGCACCATCTTCCTGGCAAAAAGAGTTGCTTAAGTAGCAGCATTTAAATGACTTCCCAAACTGCATCAAGACTGTGGGAGACTCTGTCCCTTAGATAGGGTAGTATGAGATAGGGAGGAGTGGCAAATTAGGCCTTCCATAGGATCTTCAGGAGAAACCAGTGGGACTCATTTGATAATTCACATGCAATGCACTAAAGAGATTTAATTGGATGATGAAATTATCTAATTTAGACACTTAACAAAGCACAAGATATTATGAAATCTAAAAGAAAAGGTCATTTAGATATCCCTGAGGGATTCCTGTGAGATTATCCAGAAAGAATCACCTCCCAGAGGATCAAAGACTACATCTGGTTTTGTTAACTACATGAGTTTATGTCATAACTCAAATTTTATTTCAAGATAACTAAGTCAGAGACCAGGGCCCTCTATTCACTAGGTGATAATACTTCTGTGATAACGTCACATAAAAGAACTAGAGGCCGTGTCTGTATTCCAGTGAAAAATCCTCACAACAGCCTGGATATGAGCCAAGGAGCACTTCTCAGCAAATTAGAGGTTTATGGAGCTGTGTTTCTGACAGACTCTCCTAATAATAATGCTGGCTCTTATCCTCAATTGCTCTGGATTTTTTTTTAAGTGCAAAAATTAATTTCTTTAGTTCTTTGAATTTTTAATAATTGTGTGAATCAGAGTCAGACTAATCTTCTTTGGATCTTCATAGGGTTGTTGCCTACTTAGGGTTTTTGTATCCTAACAAACGGATCCAAAAGGGAAAAAGAGTAGCATAAAAATTCCTTTGTAACCTTTTCTCGGTCCTCAGTCCCCCTTCTTTTTGCTTTTTGGAGGGCAATGGGGGTTAAGTAACTTGCCCAAGGTCACACGGCTAGGTTTTTGTTTGTGTGTGTTAAGTGTCTGAGGCCGGATCTGAACTCAGGTCCTTCTGACTCCCGGGCCGGTGCTCTACTCGCTGCGCCACCTAGCCGCCCCAACATTTGACACTTTTGACCACCTATTTACTGATCTCTTCACCTTTGACATCACTCTCTATTGATTTTCCTCCTACGTCCTTCTCAGACTCATTTGGCCTTACATAGGGTCTTCATGAGGAATCAGAGGGACTCATTTAATAATTCATATACAATGCACTAAATAGATTTAATTAGATGATGAAATTATCTAATTTAATTAATATTCTCTTAATTAATGCTTCATTGTTCTCCTCCTGCCCCCCAAGTACAGGTATCTCATTAAGTCCTGACCTCACTTCTCTTTTTTTCTCTAAACTCCTTTAATCATCCCATCTAATACCATAACTTCAACTCTCATCAATACACATTTGCTTCCCAAATCTACATGTTAAGTTGTGTTTTCAGCCTGAACCCTACTCTCCTACTTCCAGCTCTGTGTCCCTCTAAAACCTCAAACTCAACAATTCTAAAACTGTACTCTTAATATTGCCCCAAAAACATACCTCTTTTTCCACTTTCTTTTGATGGTACCTCTATTCTTCTAGCCTCTCAGGGCTTGAAACTTTAGGTTATCATATATTTCCTAAACATTAAGTTATCATATAAGCTCTGTTCCATCCCATCTCCTCAATCAATCAATCAACTAATCAATAAACATTTATTAAGCTCCTAATATGTGTGAAGCACTGTTCTAAGTGCTAAGGAATGCAAAAGGAGTCAAAAGATAGCCCCTACCCTCAAAGACCTTACAATCAAATGAAGGAGACAACATGTAAACGAATATGTACAAAGAAAGATACAGGCAGGATAAATAGGAGGCAATTAACAGAGGGAAGGCATTAAAATTACGAGGGGTTAGAGGCTTCCTGTAGAAAGTGGGGTTTTAGTTAGGAGATCAGTAGGTGGAGCAGAACAAGGAGAGTATTCCAGGCGTGTGGGCAGACCAGAAAAAAAATGAGGAGAGCCAAGAGATGCACTGTCTTATTTGTGGAACAGCCAGGAGGGCAGTGTCACTGGATCAAAGAATACACGTTAGTTAGTAAAGTGTAAAAAGACTGGAAAGGTAGGAGGGACCTAGGTGATGAAGGGTTTTGAAAGTCAATAATAGGAAAAGTGGAGGGGTGGGGGAAGGGAGGGAAATAGGGCTGAAGAGAACAGATAATAGGCCCCTTTTTGGACGTACTGAATTTAAGATGTCTACTGGACATTTAGTTTTAGCTGTCTGAAAAGCAGTTGGAGATGTGAGATTGGAGGTCAGCAGACAATTTGAGCCAAGATAGGTAGATTTGAGAATCCCCACATCCAATCAGTTGTCAAGTCCTGTTAATTCTAAGTTAGAAATATCCCTTGTAACCATCTATACTTCCTTTCTTTCTATTTGCTGTACCTAATCCAGGATTTCATCATATTTTAGCTAGTCTCCTTGCCTCCCCTCTCTCTTCTATCCAATCAACACATTACACAGTTACCAAAATAGTCTTCCTAAAGTAAAGACTAACCCTATGTCTCCCTGCTCAAAATCTTTCCATAGCTTCTCATCACCCATGGGATAACATGTAAACTCCTTGACCTAACATTTCAAGCTTTCCACAATCTGATTCCAACCTACTTTTCCAGTTTTATTCCTTTCTGAATTTCATATTCTACTTTCTGGCCAAACTGGACTAGCAGTTATTCCCTGATCTCTTCTTGTTTCATCCTGTCTCCGTGTATTTGTATAAACCAGTTCCCCATTCCAGGAATATAACACTTTCTCATCTCTACCTATTATAATCTTTATTCTTTAAGGTCCCAAATGATATACCACCTCCTCCACAGAGCCTTCTTAAATTTCATCCAGTTGAAAGCTATCTCTCACTCATCAAATTTTCTTATATTACTTTGTATGCCCCCACATTCATAATATTTTTTCTTATCAAAGTCTACCTTGGGTATTGGGTATCTTTCTTAACACCTTCCCCCTTCAGATTGTGAGTAGAACTATGTTTTTTTTCTTCTTTATATTCCTAGCACTTTGCTCATAGTATATATTTAATCAATGTTTGTTAAATTTAAATGAATCTTTTATAAATTTATTATGTTTCTGTGTAAATCAAAGATGAATCTAAGCCAGAAATGAATACATACATGTTATTTTAAAGTCTCTCCTAAAAAATGTTGTCCTTTTCTCTTTTCCCCAACCTATTGCCTATATTCCACTGTGTCATTCTGAGTTTGTTTAAACATCTTTGTTATTGTGGAATTTCTGACCTTTGGCCCTTCAGGCCTTAGTCTTGTATTTTTCCAACATGTATTGAATATCATATTCTACCTATGCCTGAAAGATAGAACAGAATGACGTGAGATCTGGTTAAAAGATGAATTGTGTATCCATTGTGGCCAAGAAGCATATTATTTATAAACAAAAATTCTTTGATCTTGTGAGGAAAAGAAATTCTCAGTGATTCAAAATCCAAATAAAGCCAAGTATAATCAGTTCTTACTTATTTCTACTTGTAGGGTAGAAGGTATGGATGATCCAAAAAAGGTTTAATTTTAAAATAATTTGCTTTTGGTTTTAGTATATGATTATATTTACATTGTAATAGAGTAGTATCAAATTTTCTAAGGGTTCACTCTAATCAAAATGATACGGTGCCACTAGAAAGAAATCAAGAGATTTTTAAAACTCTTGAGTTTCTCCATATTGTCCCCTTGTTTAACACCTCTGAACACATCACTCCATGTTGGGAATAGACTGCTTTCTTTCTGAAACTAATGCCACATTTGTTCTTTCCCAAATCTTCCCTGGAGAAATGAAAGCAGTAGTAGCAGTAGCAGTAGCAGTAGTAGTGGTAACCTTTATATAGCATAAAAGTTTTCAAACTGGGATTTACAGACCCCTTGAATTCATGGATAGATTACAGGGTGTCTGTAAACTTGGGTGGGAAAAAACTACATCTTTATTTTCACTAACTTCTAACTGAAATTCAGCATTTTCTTACGTTAGAAATATAAGCAACAAAAATTATTCTGAGAAGGGGTCATAGCTTCACCAGATTGCCAAAGAGGTGCATGACATAAAAGAATGTCAAAGATCTTGATATAGCACTGATACACATACAAATCACTTTACTTACACTATCTTCAGCCTTCATAGCAACCTTATAAAGCAGATAGAATTTTTGTCCTTATTTTGCAGAAGGGGATCTTTCCCAGGGTCACACAGCTAAGTGAGTTAGTATTTGAGGTAGTATTGGAGTTCAGGTTCTCCTGACTCCCTACTTCAGAACTCCATGGACTATGCCCCCTAGCTGCCTACTAAGTAGTTAGATATTGAGGTTTCTGACGACTTTTCAGCATATGAAAAGTACCATTGTCTTCAAAGCTATGATTGTGTAACTAAGGTTCCCTCTCCCAAGAACCTCATATCTTCCTAACCCACTCCCACCTCTATGGACTTGTTTATCCTGTTGTCTGTGTGCCTGGATTACAGCCCTCCTTCTTCCTTTAAGGTACCCTCATTTCTACATATTAAAATCTTGTTCAGTTCTAATATCACTTTATTCTTGCAGCATCCCTTAATTCCTTACCTGGGTAACTGATATGTCTCTTCTTAAATCACTCACAGCACTTTGCACCCTCTACTCCCATGCACTTATTGTCTTCTATTTTATATTTTTGTAGGGGTCATGCTTGATCTCCCCTGTTAGATTGTAAATTTCTTGAAGGCAGAAACTGCCATATCTCTTTGCTTCCCCTGGCTTGGTATAGCGTCTTGCACATTGAAGCCATTTCACGTGTGTTTGTTGAATTGAATTGAACTCCACTGAGACATTGAA
Source organism: Gymnobelideus leadbeateri (assembly GCA_011680675.1). Taxonomy (NCBI): domain Eukaryota; kingdom Metazoa; phylum Chordata; class Mammalia; order Diprotodontia; family Petauridae; genus Gymnobelideus; species Gymnobelideus leadbeateri. The sequence goes on along the minus strand of WOXC01009638.1, from coordinate 80,276 downwards.
TGTATTGAGTCCAACAGTGTAATATCAGCAAACTGCAAAGATACCAGTCACTGCCAATTCACTAAAATGCTAGCAGCTGAAGCCAAATCACTACCCAGCCTAAAACAGCTCATATCACTAAGGAAAAAGGAAATTCAAAATTGGACATGGTTTATTAAAGTGGGAACACAGGAATCAAAGCTTTTAAAGCTTGATAACAGAGAGGAGGAAATGGAGGGAAAATATTCATAGATTAACATATAGTTAGAGCCACTAAAAGAAAGGAAATCTAATAAAATTGTCAACAGTATCCGATAAGACCTTGGAAATTAAGTAGGGAAAAACCCATTCCTTAAGATACGAGCCCTCTGAAACTGGAAGTTTCTAAAGGAAAAGAAGAAACACTACTTAGGTAAAGCAACAACCTTTACAAAATTTTTGAGTTGGTAGAATTTTAAGGGGGGGGGGGTGACAATTACAGGAAGCCACTGAAGATCATTAATTGTGGGTTCCATGGCCTCTGAATGGGTTTTGAGGCAAATAGCCTGATCTCATAACGAATCAAAGTGCAGGATAATCCTCCCTTGATAATTCAAAGGATGGTTGATTATTCACTTGGCTAGCCAGTTTTCTTCTCCCTCTGACCCCATTTAGGATTGTTATGCTATCCTTAAGGACCTCCTGTGATAAGGTATGAAGTAGAAAAGAGATGAAATTTAAATCAATATATTCCACACTTGTTATCAGGTTGATAAAAGGTTTGCAGAGAAATAATTTGAAGTGAATAATAAAATTTAAATTTAGGAATATATGTGGATTACCATTGTCAACATAGTGCTAAATTTCATTTTATCTGCTAAGAATTCATCCATTGTAATCAGGTCGTTTATTTTTTTTCAGCCTAGCAAAGAAAACTTTTTCTCTCTCTTAAATTCAACAAGAGTCATAAATTTAAAGAAAAAAGCATAGGTGAGCTTGAGAGCATGCCCAAGGGAAGGATTGATATTTACATAGAGAACATCAGGAAGCAAAGTAAAATAGGACTATCTTCTTTTAATCTTAAAGCTGAAAGTCACCTTAGAAAACAACTCATCCAACCCCTTTGTTTCACAGATGAGGAAACTAAAAACTAGGGGAAGGGAGGGTGAAGTCAGTTCACCCAGGACACAAATTTAGTGACCAAGTTAGTACCATAACACAGGTCACCTAACTCTGCCCAGAATCGTCTCCACTGTACTAAAGGTAGAGATAAATAGAGCATTAACAAGAAAATGCTACTGTCACCAGCTCCAAACCATGAAGCTTATACCCCATCTCCTACCCACCTGAAACTTGTACTCCCATCTGAGAACTGCCCTAGGCTCTGATCAATAAGCTTTCACCTTAGTTTGCCCAGAACCAAGCCTCCATCTCACTTAAGGTGTCCTTCTTCTCCTCCATGAATGTTAAGTCCTTTGGGGAAGGTACTTGTTTGGTTGCCTGCATTCCTAGCATTTAGCACACTGCCTGATACCTAGTAAACACTTGACAAATGCTTAATCTTTCTATGTAGAAAGATGGTATTATTTTGTTTTGTTTTTATTTTGTAGGAAGAGCCTCTTGGGATGATGAAAGCACTGAGTAATTCCTCAAATTCAACCCAGCTCATTATCCTCCTTATACTGTAGTCTGAGACTAGTACATTGATTTCTATAGCCATTCAATAGCCTGCCAGTCAAACAGCATGTGGTAGACAGGGATCCATTCATTCTTAATCCACGTGGTTTTGCCTTCGTGAATTCAATTCTGTAAATACTTATTGAGTGTTTACTACAAAAATATTTGTTCTACATACATACACTGTATGAAGGAAGAATTATAGAGACAGGGAGCAAAGAGACTGGCTAGGTGACTATCCATATACTTAAAGCAGCAGGTGACAAGGGTCTAAACTAGAATAGAGCAATCCAGGTCCAGAGGGGGGACCCCAAAAGATATTAGAAGGATAGAGTTTACAGGATGAAGCAAATGATTGGATGTGTAAGTTGAGGGAGATGCAAGAGTCAAAAGTGAGTCCAAAGTTTCCAGCCCAGGTGACCAAGGTAGTGGTAGTGCCACCTATAAAAATAAGGAAGTAGTAAAAAAAAAAAAGAGAGAGGAAAAGATTGACAGTTCAGGTTTAGACAGATTGAGTTTGAGTGGTTTAAATTCTGTATCCCGCTGTAGAAAATCTAGGCAGCTAGGTGCTCTGGAGTACTGGCCTTGGATCCAGAAAGACCTGAATTCAAAGTCTGCCTTGGACACCTTAGACAAATCACCTAACCTCTCCACCTGTCTCAGTTTCCTGATCTAAAAAAAAAAAATGGAGATAATAATATCACCTACCTTGGGGTTATTTTGAGGATCAAATGAGATCATATATGTAAAAGTGCTTTACAAACCTTAAAGTGATATATATAAATGCTGTCTATTCTTATTATTTTACAAATGATTAAAGTAGAAAATGAAAGACTGTGACTCAGAGAAAAGATATCTTTATAGTCTATAGTTGTCCAGACTTGGGAGGTATCTATATAGTGGTGATAACTGAACCTGTAGGAATACATGAGATCACCTAGGTAAAGAATAGAAAAAGGACATGAGATCCTAGTTAGAAGGGGCCCCAGAGACCATCTAATCCAACCCATTCATTTTACATATGAGGAGACTGAGCCCCAGGGAGGCTGACTGAGTTGCCCAAGGTCACATAGGTAATAACTATCAGATTTGGGATTTGAACCTTCATTTTTATATTCCAGGGCTGATACTCTTTTCACTTTACCACACTGCCTCCCCAAAAGGCTGAAAAGAAAGGAGAGAGCTAAGGACAGACTTAGAAAACAGACACATATACATGTACACACATGCACATACACATACCCATACAAACATACATACATACACACACTTAGAAATGAGGAGGAAGACATGTCCCAGGAAGAAGACTAAATAAGGAAGATTTAGACAAGTATGAGGAGCAAAAGAAAACAGTAGGTCAATCCTGTCTAATACTGCATAAAGGTTAAGCAGGATGAGAAGATGCTATCATATTTAGCACTTAATAGATTATAAGTGACCTTCCAGAGAACAATTTTAAAAGACCAAAGGAGTGGTATAGGAAGCCAGATGAGAAGTTTTGATTGGTAAGCCAATCTCTTCCAGTGGTTTTATGTGGATCTCACTGAAGAGGACCTGTAATATTCCAAGATTCCATACAATCAGTGCAATCTGCAAATGCATGTTTTTATTTGCAAACTGGAGCATCTGGAGACCTATATCATTAAGGTATTGGTTGAATTAAGTTGAATATTCACAGATAAGTAAATCCAAGATAATATGAGAAGGGGAAGGTCATCAAAAACTGAGTGTATAAGGCAAAGGCTTAACAGAGATGACAACATATGAATTGAGTCTTCAATGAAGATAAGGAGTTTGAGAGTTAGGGAAAAGGGAGTGTTTTGGAGAGTTAGGCAGTTTGTACCATAGCATGAAGATGGAAGGTTGACTATAGAGCTCAGGGAACAGCTCGTCTATTTGATTGGAATGTACAATGTATAAAAGGGAACAAAATGAAGTATCTGGAATGACAAGACAGAAACGTTTCATAGAGGACTTAAAATAACAGAGAGCTTATATTTTATAGCAGAGAGAGCCATTGAAGGTTGTCAAACAATGGATCATCATGGTCAGATCTGTGCCTTAACAAGATTATTTTGGTAAAAAGTGGTATGTGACATCATCAAGAATATGTTGTAGCAGCAAGCACCCCAATATCCCCAGGGTAGCTGCCAACACAGGTTCTTAGATCTGCTTTTGTAAAGGAAAGCAACTCAAAATGGGTTAACAAGCTTACTTTAATCAAACATACATTACCTAGTTCAGGGGAAAAAGGTCAGCACCCTGAACTTCAGAGTTACAGAACTTACAGATCAAACAGACAGGCTTCCAAACTGTCCTACCATTATATCAATACCAAATTACAGTTACCAGAGAGGGAAGCATCAACATCTGGGTTTTCAAAGCCGGGGGGCTCTCAACAACGGCTTCCCAGAGTCTCATCTGGTCAAATCACACAACACTTCTCAAAGTGAGCCCCAAAGCAAAGCCTTTCATCAGAGTTTATATAGCCTTCTCCTGGCTCAAAGATTGTAACAACCTCCTTGACCCACTGCCCAATTACAAAGTATCAAGGTGTGGGCTTTCCTGAAAAACAAGCCTCCCACCACAGGCTCCAGGTGCACTTAAGCTAGGGGCAGGGAAGATCTTTAAATCTGCATTTCCATTACATATGTCTGACAGGAGAAGAAGGTGGATTAATCAATCATCTTCCACTTAATTCCTGTGTGATCATAGGCACTACATACAAACTACGAAGCAGCTAGTTGGCACAGTGGATAGAGTGCTGAGGCTGGGGTCAGAAAGACCTTAGTTCAATTCTGGCCTCAGAAAATAGTTGTGTGACCCTGGACAAACAAGCCACACCCTTTGTTTGCCTCAGTTTCCTCAACTGTGAAATGGAGAAAATAACAGTACCTACCTCTAAGGGTTGTTGTGAGAATCAAATGAGATAATATTTGTAAAGTAATTAGCCAAGTGCCTGGCATGTGGTGGGTACTTATTCCCATCCTTCCCTCCCTCCCTCCCTTTCTACCACAATAGGCCAGCCACTTTCCCACTCTATTCCTCAGTTTTCTCATCTGTAAAATAAAATGGGTTGGACTAAGCAACCTCTAAGATCCTGCTAGTTCTGAAATCCTATGATTCTATGCAACAAATGCACTGGACTGTTCACAACTACACATAAAATATAAGTAGAACCAGACCATCATAATGAATGCTCTGTTGAAAATTTAGGAAAGACATGGAAAAAGATAGGCATGTAGGGTTTGTGATCTGGCTTCATGATAGTAATAACAAATAAGATCACAGATCACGTGAAAAAGTCATTCATACCACAAATCCCATTGAATCTTAGACTTATTGGAAATTTATGGGTGGGGATGGGGCTAGGTGGCGCAGTGAATGGAGCACCAGCCCTGGAGTCAGGAGGATCTGAGTTCAAATCTGGCCTCAGACACTTGACACACTTACTAGCTGTGTAACTTTGGGCAAGTCACTTAACCCCAATTGCCCTCCAAAAAAAAAGAAAGAAAGAAAATTAGGACATACTTTTGAAAAGTTTAAGGCAAATTAGGTCTTAAGGAGAACAAACTAATAATATTTTGCACTACCTACTGCCTTTCATATTGTAGGTATAGTTCTCAAATGTTTGTGGCATGGAGGAAGGAAGAGAGGGTGGAAAGAAGGAAAAATGGAAAAAGAGAAAGAAGGGAGGAAGAGACTAAGTTGTAATAGAAAAAGCTTTGAATTTTAGAATTTAAAAAATTGTTTCAAGCCCCAGATCTTACTGGCAATCATTTCATCTTTTGGAGCTTCAATTCACTGTAAAATAAGGAGATTTGAATACATTTCTCAGGTCCCTTTCAACTCCAAAGCCTATGGACACAGACATTTCAGAGCCCCTAAAGCTAAAGCAGTACACTTTTGACATCATCATCACAGATTCCTCCTAATGAAAGAAGGAGTCTAAAGAATCTCGTTATCATGTGTTAAAGCATGAAGGAAATAGTTGTAGGTTTTTTTTAAGGACAATTATAACTATTATAAATCTGTACACATTATTTCTTTTAATATTTCATTAAACAAGCAGGCAAGGAGATGGCTGATCTTCATTGTTAAAAGATTTTTTTTAAGTAAACTCAATAAATTTTTAGAACCTAATATCCAGCAGAAGGAAAACTCATTTAATGTGACATTTATAGCTCTTTTCCCAAAATAAAATCACAGAATTTTAGAGCCAGTAATCTGATATGCCATTTAGGCCAGGTCATTCATTTTATAAGATGAGGGAATTGAATAAATGGCAACAATTCCATTAAATAATTTCATTGTCACTTTAGTTTCACATTTCAGTGTTTAAATCAAGTCAATATATTCCCCAATCTGTTTAGTATGCTACTTATTCCCTACCAGGTTATACTTTACATCTGTAATGTCTTCTCATGCCCTGTCCATTGGCCATATTCTTTTTCTTGCTCAAAATTCTTCTAAAATTTCACAATTCTTTTTACTCACTCTCCTTGGGAAAAAATGTAAAGTCTTTAAGCATGGAGTAGTCCTATTGCTATATGTTTTCTGACATCCAGCAAAAGAGTGCCAATAGGTTTCTATGTGGCTACCGGGGTGGGGGGGGGTTGTTTGTTAGTTTGGTTGTTTTGGAGTTTGGGGGGCTTTTTTTTTTTTTTTTGCTTTTTTGGAGGTAGGGCAATTGGGGTTAAGTGACTGGCCCAAGGTCACATGGCTAGTTTTTTGTGTTGTGTCAGAGGCCAGATTTGAACTCAGGTCTTCCTGAGCCTGTGCTTTATTCACTGCGCCACCTAGTGTCCCTCCCCCCGCCCCAGGTCCCAGGTTTTTAATCTACTCTCTTCCTGGCAATAAGAGTTAGGGAGGCAATAGGTCTTCTTTTGAAGAATAGATGGCATTTGGATGCCAAAGGTAGAATTGGCTACTTCACAGTTTTGCCTAAGGCTTTCCCTGGCACTCATACATGTCTCTTCCCATAATCCCAACTCAGTGTCACTGATAATCATCCTGAGTGCTACTGCTTATGCTGTTGTTTCCCATCCTCTGAGCCACCATGCTATTTATCACAATACAATGTTTCTTTTGCTTGTGGATCACTGAATCCACTGAACCAACAAGTAGGTAAAGTGTTAAGGCTTTTTTTTTACTAAGTATACTTTGTTATTTGGTTTTTGCTTTGTTTCATTTTGTTTTTTGAAAAGTTAGATTTACCATTAATTATGACAAGCATACCTTAAAGAAAAATGCAATACTAAATGAGGAGCCAAAACATGTCCAAAGTCGATTCTTTATCTTTCCCCCAAAACCCATTCCTCTTTCTAGTTTCCCAATTCCTATCAAGGGCTCCACCATCTATCAAGACATCCAAGTTTATAACCTTAAAGACACCCTTGATTCCTCACTTACTCCCTGCCATAACCAACCAATTGCCAAGTTTTGTCATATCTACTTTCATAGCATCTGTTGCATCAGTAACCATCTCATTCTATCCATTCACACAACCATTCCCCCAATTAAGGTTCTCATTACATGTCCCCTTGAAACACTGTAATAGCCTCCTAACTGCTTTCCTTGTCTCCAGTTTCTCTGATAGTCTGTGTATCCTCCAAACAGCTGCCAAACTGATATTCCTGAAGCACAGCTCTAATTATCACCCATCCACTCAAAAAATTTTAGTGGCTAGCCTCTAGAATGGGAATTCTTAACCTATAGGTCTGTGAACTTTTTTAATATGTTGATAACTGTATTTTAATATAATTGGTCTCCTTTGTTATCATAGGCACTTATAATACATACAAACTATGAAGCAACTAGGTGGCACAGTGGATAGAGTGCTGAGCCTGGAGTCAGAAAGACCTTCCTTCAATTCTGGCCTCAGAATTTTTTTTTCTTTGCTTTTTTGGAGGGCAGTTGGGGTTAAGTAACTTGCCCAAGGTCACATGACTAGGTTTTTGTTTGTGTGTGTTAAGTGTCTGAGGCCGGATCCGAACTTAGGTTCTTCTGACTCCAGGGCCAACGCTCTACTCACCTAGCCACTCGTAAATAGCTGTGTGACCCGGGACAAACAAGCCACACCCTTTGTATTTTGTATTTTTTCTCACATATTTAAAAACATTAACCTGAAAGTGGGCCCATAGATTTGTCATGATTAAAACTAAGGTAAACTGAGTCACAGAATCAGATTTCATCTTACTGCCAAAGGAGTACATAATACAAAGAACATACATAATACAAAGAAAATCTTTTTTTCTGAGTTGAATTGCAAAGTCCTTTGTCTGCTCCAATCTATTTATTCAGACTGATCTCATATTACTCCTCTCTGTGTACTCTATGTTCCAGTCAAACTATCTTACTTCCCGTTCCTCTATACCAGACATTCCATTTTCTATCTCCATGCTTTTGCACAGGTTGTACTCTATGTCTATAATTCACTTCCTCTGTATCTTCAACTTTTAGAATCCCAAGAATCCCTGCTCAAGTGCCATCTACTTCAGGGCTTTCTTAATCTTTCCATGTTTTAGTGCTACAAACCCTACAAAATTACACTGTATATATTTCATATACATTTCTGTGTACAAAGGACAAGTAAACACAGTATGTACATATGCCTGCTTGACATACTTGACATACCCATTTTTTTCAAAAAGAACATAGTATATACTCTTTTAAAAAAATTTCCTCAACTTTTAGTTCAACAGATTCAGTACTGAAAATTCACAAGTAAAAGTGCCACCATATTGTGGTAAATAGCATTATAGCCCAAGGGTTGGCAACATATACCATATATGGTGGCACATGAGATGATTGTCAGTGTCATTAAGGCTGGAGTTGGAAAGAAAGGCATACAATGGAGGGTGCCAGAGAAAAGTAGTCAACTGTCTTTGGCATTTAAGCATCACCATGTTCCCCACAAGAGGACCTGTTGCTTTCCATAATCATCATTCCCAAAGAAAGAATAAATAAAAACTTGGTAGTCATGTAAAAAGTAATAAATTAGAAGTGGAAGAAACCTGAGAGGTCCTCCACTTCAACACCATCATTTTTTAGATCAGTAAACTGAGGCCTGAAGTGTTTAATATTATTTCCCTCTAGGAGATAATAAACTTCTTGAGGGTAAGAACTGTTGTGCTTTTTTCTTTCTATCCTCAAAACCTAGTAAAGTGCTTCATATATGGGAGGTATTTAATTAATGCTTGTTGAATAAATAAACAAAATTTATCAGATCCTTCCACACTTACCCAACATCCTAGTGATAAGATATTTCTGACAGCAAGAATAAGTAGTCTACAGCAGAATAAAACCATTGCTAAGGATAATAATTCCATTTTATTGAAACTTATGTTACCAAGGAATTTTTCTTTTGGACTGACTCAGTATCATTTCATCTTTGGACTTATGCTAATATCAATGATTAATTTACTCCCCTGTTGCTTGCTAATCAATGAATTTTTGTATTTTTTGTAAAGTAACAGGAGGCCTTTCAGCTTCCTTGTCTAAGTCTCTGATGAAATCATGGCATTTGGTTGACGGTACAGAGTTCTCAGTGAAATGTGAAAATGAATGAAATACTGCCATTCTTGAGGCAATAAAATAAAACAACTATGTATATGAAGCTTCAGATTTCAAGCTGCCTGCTGAGATAATGAATTAAGAAACTTGACTCAAGATCACCACTCCCAAGTTTGTGGTCCCCAGAGGTCAATCAGGATCCCAATTTGAACCCTCACCTATTCTTCTGGGTGCATTCACACACTCAGGGACCCCAGCATATGAGAATATTTGAAATGCCTCTTTGAAATATTGTGCCTGAATAAGAATAAGTGGAAGAAAACAGGAAGTCAAATATGCAGCCATGAAATCTAGGTAGTGGGCCCACTGAAATAGAGTGAGAGCAGACCAAAAACCTAATTTTAGAGACTGATTAGGCAGGGTACATTTTAATGTCTGGTACATTTTTATTTATACATCTATAAAGGGAAGGTAGAATTAAGATGGAGTCTCACAATTATCTTCTAGAAAAAGGAATCCCCTTATCCACTGTACCTTAGTGGCCTACCTAAGAACAGTTTTTATAAATATATATAATATATAATTATAAATTATAAATATATCTAATAATATACATAAATATATATTTTATAAATGTATATAAATATTTATAAATATTAAAAAACATAAAAATAACTAGAAAACAGAACCATTCTAGTCTAGATTTCAGTGTTGTCTCAGGCAGCTGAAATGCAGACCATCTGTTACCAAATTGTATGAGTCCCCAAAGTTCCCTACCACATCTAAAACATAGACCCTCCATGACAGTTGTTCTATTTTATTATACCCTTCCTCTGACATCTACATCGAAGTATTATTATTCCTCTGATTAATAAAAGTGGTTCTGTGTGCTCATAAGACATCAGACAAAAATGTATACAATGTAGAGAAGTACAGATACCCAGAAACTCAATTCTAAATGAATCCTAATAAGATATTTTCACTTATTTCTAAGAAATGATTATCATTCTAATTGTAAACAAGGAATCTGGCTTCTGTGCCAATTCATTCCTCAATCTCCTTATTCATTTAAAAATATTTATTGTTCATCATCTTATGGGAGTATTTCCCTAAATCCAGTTTATTTTATCTTAATCTCACAGTATAAAGAAACAATTTAAGCATTTTCTTCATGGAACCAGGAAAAATAGAATTTGAAGTCTTTTTTTATCCTTTATTTCCCTATTGAAAAACGTATTTGAATATAAGCACATGATGATTATTTGGGGGAAATAGGATGTTAAAGCAATCACTGAAGATTAACAACAAACCTCTAATGCATTTGAAAGGAGAGTCTTTTTCCAGTGGAATATTACTAGATGCATATATAGTCAGCATGCTGTTTTAGGGAGATGCTCGTAGGGTAATGGTGTATGTGAGTTCAGAAACTCAATTTTATCAGCTCACCCCAAGGTGATCTAGTCCTGGACAAGTGACTTATGCTAGTCAAATTCTCAAGAGACTGATTTATAAAACAAATTTTGTTCATCTATACTGAGAAATCACATGATTGACAGTGTAATAGGATAGTCAAAAAAAATCTACTGCAAACATAGATGGCACCAAGAGAGAGAGTGTCCAGAACAAAGGAGGTAATGCTTCCACTCTATGCTAACATGGTCAGATCATGTACATTACGGTCAGTTCTGAACACTCCATTTTAGAAAGAACTTTAATAAAGTTGAACACATCCAGAGCAAAGCAACTGGGATGCTGAGGGATCAGGGACCTTGCCCTATGAGGCTCAATGGAAGGAATTAAGGGTTTATATCTTGAAATGACTCAAGGGAATCCTTATAGTTATGTTCAAGCATTAGAAAGACTGCATGTAGACGAGGAGTTATACTTGTTCCATTTAGTTCCATGAGATAGAATAAAGAACAATGGGTGAAAGTTGAATGAGACAGCTTTAGACTTGATGCAAATAGTTCCTAACAATTACACCTATCCTGAAATGTGAAGGGCTATCTTAAGAGGCAGTGGTTTTCCTGTCTCTAAGTCTCAAGCAAAGACTGAATTGTTAGGCTGAGTTCATTTCCAACTCTGAGATTCTGTAATTCTGTCAGCACATTAATTTACTCTGAAAACTATCTGCTACAAAAGCCTAGAATAGATACTCTTGATCGCTGACCAGGATATCCCTTATCAAAGCTCCTGCCAAGTCTAATAAGTAACCAGAATGCTGCTCAGTAAGCATGGGATTTTATAGGGAAAAAGAGGCGAGTTATATATCCTGAAAGGATATTTTCATCAGTCCGTGATAGCCTAGTAAGTTATCTTTCTCACTGTGTGTACATATCTGCATATATCTGCCCAACAGGGCAGAATACTCATGTCTTTCTGTCAAAGTACAATCTCTTCAAATTGTAGAGGTGCAAAACAGTGTTGGAAAAACACTGACAAATGTTCATGTACCAACCCTCCTTTACTTATGTTGCCTAAAAACTGCCACCCTTTCTCTTGTACTTATCGTTCATCTTCTTTCTACATTTCAGCATGCTTTTACATGATTTGTTATAATCCTGGAGGTTATTTTTCATTGATTCCATTGTAGGATGGCTTCTTCCTGATAATTTACCACCTAAAATTTTATTAGAAAGGTGCCAAGATCTCACCAGTAAGCCATTTCCAAATCATATTTTAGAATGGATTTTTCCTGGTCTATTTTCCTATAAACCATAATCCCAGTCATGTGTAGCAATGGAGTTAGTGGAGTGGGGTTCTGTTGAGGAAAAGTAGTCAGTTAAGACTGTTAGTCACCCTTAATTCATCTCCTCTATTTTGTATGACTTCCTTCTTCCACCCACCTCCAGTTATTTTCTGAGCACCTCCCCTTATAGAGGAATGAGTTTCCTTTCAAAATGGATTTTAGGGGGAAAAAATGGGAAAGAATATTTCAGTGACCCCACCACATTAGCAGCTCAATTAGTCACAGTCACCAATACTGATGACTCATTGCCTGGGGATGTCTGTATATTTTTCTGCTTGGAAAAGTTGTAAAAAAATAAATCAACAACTCTCTTCTATAGCCTTGAGCCTCTAACCAGAGACCAAATTCTGGTAAAAAAAAAAATGCTGTAGTTTTTAAGTCTGCATGCTTTTCCCAAGGAAATTTCTCTAAATTTCCTCCTCATATTCTCAAAATATATACATAGTTTAGCAATACAACTGGTTAATAATGCCATTGCCAGTTTAAGAGACAGAGTATACTTTTAGCAGAAAGGGAAACAACTTTTTTTTGAAGGGCAATTGGAGTTAAGTAACTTGCCCAAGGTCACACAGGAAACAACTTTTTTAAAGAAATAGGGTCCCTAGAGGGAAGAGCGGGATAGAGGGGGAGTAAACAGACTCAAAGAAGCATAAACTTAGAAAAGCAAGGGAAAAGTTGGGGGTAGGGGAGGGCAGGAATTTCCAGATTCTACCTGAAGACCAAATGGAATTTTCAGTAACAAAACATATATCTGACATGCCTAAATCCCAATGCCTCTCCTAGTGGCAGATATCATCTTCTACCATTTTCCATCTCTTTGGCTCTTGCATGCTCTTGTCTCCAACTTTACCTTTACTTCTCTTCTCCAGCTCAAGTGGCTTCTCCTTTATCCCTCCCCACTGTCCTTTAACCTGAAAGAAGTTATCTTGTCATTCAGAATTAGGCCCTCATGTCTTAAGACCAGGCCAAAGATCTCTTTTGGACAATTAAGGGAGGGAAACACAGGAAGCCTTTAGCTCAGGGGTGGAGAACCTGCAACCTCTAGGCTACATGTGGCCCTCTAGGTCCTCAAGTGGGGCCCTTTGACTGAATCCAAACTTCACAGAACAAATTCCCTTAATAAAAGGATTTGTTCTATAAAACTTGGACTCAGTTAAAAGGCTACCCTAGGACCTAGAAGGCTACACATGGCCTTGAGGCTGAAGAGTTCCCACCCCTGCTTTAGCCCAACCAGCCAGCAACCTTCTCCAAGATCACATTACACATGTTTTGTATGTTTAATAAGCTTCTGTCATAGGGATTAAAAAAGAATTTCATGATATACCAGATCATAAACTGCTTGAGTTAGGAACAGTGTCTCACTTAGTTTTATATCTCCCTTGGTTCTAGTCATGCATGTTTCAAGTTCTTAATAAATATTTATTAAGTGAATCAACAGACTTGGTCCTTTATTTGTGGGTTCATCTTACTTTGAAAACTAAGAGCTTTTCACTAACTTTAGCACCATTTTTCTTCTTTCCATTTGAGTTTAAGTATGATCATAACTATTACTTACTAGAATCTATTGCCCATTATTGAAAACAATCCATATATTTATATTATATTAAAAAATCCAACTCATTGAAATGAATTTAGAGAAGAGTCACTAAGATGATTAAAGGACTAGAGAAAGGAATATGAAAGAATAGATGAAATGTATGGTAATTACTTCACTCAGAAATGAAAAATCTGAGGTAGAATTTAATATTAGCATTCAATTATTATATGCCAGAAATCAATTATTTACAGTGATGAAAAGAATAAAAAACATGAAATCATGATGTAATCATAAAATATTTTAAATACTATATGTATTCAAAAAACTTTTCTGAAAATTTTTATGTAGAAAGATGGAATTTCTTCCTTTAAGAATGTTAAAAAGAGATAATAATAAAAAACAGTAACAATAATTATTATATCTAGCATAGACTAAGATAGACTTGGTCTTAGGTGCATTTCTGTCCAGAACTATCAGATGGACCAAATAATCTTGCAAAAATTTCTTCAATGCCTACAATTCTGTGATTTTCTATGATTATTAATAATTTGAATGAATCAATTCATTGGCTTCACAAAGGCAGTTAAATATTATGCAACTTGAGTTAGAGGAAGGCTATCTCTGCCCATAATATTTCCCTCATCAAACTGAAATGTCATTAGTAAAGATTAATTTCCTTGAATCTTAAAGGGTTTTCAGTTTTCAAGAGTACCCTAAAAATAGAAATATGCCTAGGAGAGGTATAACACCTAAAATCCTATTAACGTATATTTTAGCAGAGATCAAGATCTGCCTTGAGAATCTGACCAGGCAGCTGAAGAGGGAAAAGAAAAGAAAGATTTGTCTGCTTCACAATTTTGCTTACACTGAACATGATCTAAGGAATGAACTCTTTGCAAAATAAAGAGGGTTATTATTTCCCATTACTTTAAAGTTGAAGAAACATTTTCAAGTTATCACCTGTTTTTACAAAAAACTATTTTTCTTTAACATTTATCACGCAGCCTCAAGATCCCACTCTTAAAGATATTACCATGCTATGATTAACTACTTTATGAAGATTATATAATTTCTTAATGTTGTTCAGTCATGTTCAACTCTCCATGACCTTATTTGGGGTTTTCTTGACAAAGATACTGGAGTGGTTTGCCATTTCCTTCTCCAACTCATTTTACAGATGAGGAAACTGAGGCAAACTGGATGAAGTGACTTGCCCAGGGTCACACAGCTATCTGCTGCACCACCTAGCTGCCATTAATATAACATGACATAATTTGGAACCTATTAAACAATTACACTCAGGGGTTAAAATATCTCACAGGCTGAAATTTCTTAAAAATTTTTAAAGGGCTTTAGCTAGCCTCTGATCCAAGGACAATGTCTAAATTGAATGTTTTGTTTGTTGTTATATATAAACAAGATACATGTTTGACGTTGTGACATGGATTTTTCCCCACCTACATTGAATATGAATTACAGGTTAGTTCCTGCACTACAGGTGGACCTATGGCAGCCCAGCAGCATCTCCTATGTCTCGGAAGGAACGGTTACAGATGTCCATATTCCCCAAAATGGCTCTCAAATCCTGTTAGCCTTCTTACAACAAGCCAACATCCAGTACACGTAAGCTTCATCTTTCCTTTCTATGAAAATCCTTAGTGGCATCTACCTTCTAACACTGACCTGAATCTGTTTGAATCAGTGTAGGGCAGTGGACAGAACATTTGACGTGAAGTCAGGAAAATCTGGGTTTGAATCCCACCTATGTAACTAGGTGGTACGGTGGATAGAGCTAGAATCAGGAAGTTCAAATCCAGCCTCAGATACTTAGTAGCGATTGGTCCTTGACCATGTTACTTAATCTCTGTCTGTTTCACTTTCCTCAACTATAAATGGGGATAATAGTCACACCTACCTCTCAGAGTTGTTATGGGGATTGTAAAGTGTTTAGCACAATGCTTGCCACATAGTAAGCACTTGGTATATTTCTCTTTGCTATCTTCTTTCCTTCCACCTCAAATATTCACCAGCTCTGTGATCCTGAGCGAATCACTTAAGATGGGAGGCAGTAAGATACAATTGTCATTGTCTCTGTAGTCAGAGGACATAAGTTCAAATCCTGTCCCTGACACTTACTACTTGTATGACCTTGGGCAAGTCACATGATCTTCTTGAGTCTCCGTTATTTCATCTGTACAATGGGAGTAATAATAGAACCTACCTCACAGAACTGTTGTAAAGATCAAGGAAAATAACCTATATAAAGTGCTTTACAAACCTTAAAGCACTAGACAAGATCTGCTATAATGATAATGATTGTATTGCTTTTTATTTATAGACAGATTTTGTGATCATCACATGTGATCAATCAATCAATAAACATTTATTAAGTTCTGAGTGTGTGCCAGGCACCATGCTAAGCACAGGGTATACAAAAAGAAGCAACAGACAGTCCCTGCCCTCAAGGAACTTACAATCTAACAGGGAAGAGGACACACAAACAAATATGTGCAAAGCAAGGACAAATAAGGAATATTTAATAGAGGGAAGGTATTGGAATTAGAAGGGTTGATGAAGGTTTCCTGTAGATGGTGGGTTGTTAGTAGAGACTTAGAGGAAGCTAGTGATGTCAGTAGGTAGAGTGGGGGAGGGGAAGCATGGCAGGCATGGGGAAGAGACAGAGAGAATGCCCAAAGACAACAAATGGAGTGTCTTGTTCATGGAACAGCCAGGAGGTCAAGTATCACTGGATCAAAAAGTACGTGGGAGGGAATAAGGTGTAAGAAGACCAGAAAGGTAGGAAGGCGCTAGGTTGTAAAAAACTTTGAATGCCAAACAGAGCATTTGAATTTGCTCCTAGAATTCACTGGAGTTTACTGAGGGGCAAAGGGAGAAGGAGGAGGTATGGGTGTGACATGATCAGACCTACATTTTAGAAAAATCACTTTGGTAGCTGAAAGGAGGATGGACTGCAGGGGGAGAGACTTGAGGCAGACAGACACATTTGCATGCTACTAAAAAACTCAAGGCATGAGGTGATGAGGGCCTGCACTAGAGTAGTGGCAGTATCAGAGAAGAGAAGGAGGGGGAAGCATTCAAGAGATGCTGCAAAGGTAAAATCTTCAGTCCTTGGCAATAGCTTGTTTAGTGAGGAATCTAGTATGACTCCTAGGTTATGAGCCTGAATGACAGGGAGGGGGGTGTTATCCTCTAAAGTAATGAGAAAAGTAAGAAGCAGAGAGAGTTTAGGGGTGAAGATAATGAATTCTCTTGTGGATAAATTGAATTTGAGATATCTACTCATATTCAGCTTGAGATGTCAGAAAGATGGTTGGAGAGTCTAGATTAGAGTTCAGCAGAGAGACTGGAGAAGGAAAAGTTGATTTGAGAATCATCAGCTTCAAGATGGTAATTAAATGCATGGGACATAAAGTCACCAAGTGGAAGAAAAGAGGACTGAGAGTAGAACCCTAAGGGACACTGACAGGTAGAGGACATGATGTGGAGGAGGATCCAGTGGAAGGGAAAGAGGTCAGAAAAGTAGGAGGAAAACTAGGAGAGAGGGGTGTCCTGAAACCCGAGAGAAAAGAGCGTATCCAGGAGGAAAGAGTAGTCAACAGTGTCAAAGGTTACAGACAGGTTAAGGTAAATGAAGATTGAGAAAAGGCCACTGGATTTAGCAATTTCGAGATAATTTGTAAATTTGGAGAGAGCAGTTTCAGTGCAAGGTTGGAAGCCACATTTTGAGGGGTTAAGAAAAGAATGAGAGGCAAGTGGAGGTACCTATTGTAGACCACCTTTTAGCTACAGTTTAGCTATTTTTAAAAAAGGCAGAAGAGCTACAGAAGCTAAAAAAGCAGAAGAGATATAGGTCAATAGTGGGAATGGAAGGGTCAAATGAAGGCTTTTTCAGGACAGAGGAGATATGGGCATGTTTGTAGACAGTAGGAAATGAGCCTCTAGAGAGGGAGAGATGGAAAGTAAGTGAAAGAATGGAGATGACAGAGAGGAAACAAGTATGTGCAATCTGCAGGAAGATATGTTAATTTAGTTCCTTGACCTAACTGGATTCTCTAAAGTACATAAAGTTATAGTTCCTATTAGAAATAGTATGGCTACTGCCGTAGGTCTGGTGGTCTGTGATGATTATACATCTACCTGGCAGGAAGGGGTAAGGTTGTTACTCTTATAGGTGCACTGTAATTGAGAGGTTCTGCATGCTTCATTAATTATAGCATATTATAAAAGAATAGACCTGTTTGTGTAACAAGAGATGGCTTCCTGTAAGTAAATATAGGTCAGGTGGAACAGATGGAGCATAAAATATCTCACTTTATATCCCAGAGAACAGAGTTTGGAAAAAAAAAACTAATAAACACCAAGAAGTGTTTTTAAATCACAGTTTTCTCCTTATGGAGTTAAAATCACTTAGAATTATTCATTTTGTGAGTCCCAAGATAATAACACATAAAAGTCAATTAAGTCTTACAGGTTTAGTAGCAGGAGATGATTTCAATAGGCTTCTGTTATTTCTATCTTGGGTATTTTCAAAAGTAAGATTATTCTGTGCTCTGTAGAACTGTATTTCATGAATAGAATATTCATCTTCTTGGACTCAAATTAATATGACCCCCATATGGTTAGACCCCAGACAGCAGGTACTAACTCTATAGGAGATGAGAGATAGTTCATTTACTGCTGTATAAGGTTCTTTTTTATTGATTTTTATGATTAAATTAGCATTTTATGTAATCTTAAATTAATAGGCTTTCCCATCAGGACTGGGGTCATAGGAAAAGCCACTGAGTGTTGAGTAATGCTTAAAGGAAGAGTCACCGGTATAGACATGGGATGGGGAAGGACATAGAGTTGAGTTGGGGTTGGTAACCACCAAAATGCAGAAGGAAATCCATGACTGATCATAGGATTTGGAGCTATTAAAGCACATTGGAGACTGTCTTGTCAAACTCCTTTATTTTTTACACATAAGAGGTCCAGAGAAATAAAGTGATCGCATTGGTACTGACAGAGCTAAGGGTTAAAGTCAGGTCTTTTCACTACAAATTCTGTACTCTTCTCACTCTACCAGCATAATCTTCATTTCACTGCAACATTACTAGAATCATAGAATATTAAAGGTAAAAGGGAAGTTGGAGATCAATGAATTTATCTGATCTACTTTATAGATGAATAAAATGAGGTCTTAAGAAGTTGTGAGTTGCCTAATGTCCCACAGCTAATGGCTAGATCTGACTGTCTCCAATTCTAATTCCTTTTCCACTAGAACAAGAATTCTTAGCTTTTTTGTGTGTTACAGATCCCTTGGCAATCTGGGGGAGTCTATGGACACCTCAGAATTTTGTTTTTAAAGTATAAAACAAAATATATGTATGCATGTACAAAGGAAACCAATTATATTGAAAGATAATTATAAAAATTCATAGTATCTATCTAAAACCATTAGCAAGCATTATCTGTAATGAGGATAAGCTCAAAGCCTTCTCAATAATATCAGGGTAAAGCAAGGATACCCATTATCACTACAGTTATATAATATTGTACTAGAAATATTAGCTATAGCAGTGAGAGAAGAAAAACGGAAGGAATTAGACAGGCAACAAGGAAACAAAACTAAATTTTTGCAAATGATGGAACACATAAAGAATTCTAGGGAATTAACTAAAAAAACTAGTTGAAATAATAACATTAGCAAAGTTGTAGTATATAAAATTAACTCACATAAATCATTACATTTCTATATATCACCAACAAAGTCTAACAGAGACTGGAAGAGAGAAATAGAAGAGAAAGAAAGAGAAATTCCATTTAAGTAAAACACTTGAGAATCTACCTGCCAAGACAAATCCAGGAACTATAGAAACACGATTACAAAACATTTTTCACACAAGTTAGACCTAAATAATTGGGAAAATATCAATTGCTCATGGGTAGGCCAAGCCAATATAATAAAAAAGACAATTTACCTAATTTAATTTACTTATTCAGTGTCATACCAATCCAACTACCAAAAATTATTTTATAGAACTAGAAAAATATTAACAAACTTCATCTGGAAGAACAAAAGATCAAGAATATGAAGGGAATTAATAGAAAAAAATGGAGGAAGGTGACATAGCCATACTAGATTTCATATTGCATTGTAAAGCAGTAATCATCAAAACAATCTGACACTGGCTAAGAAACAGAGTGATGGATCAGTGGAATAAATTCTGTATACAATACACATTAGTATATGACCATAGTAATTTAGCATTTGATAAATGTAAAGATGCCAGCTTTTGGGACAAGAACTTATTATTTGATGAAAACCACTGGGAAAACTGGGAAATTTTGGCAGAAACTAGGTATAGACCAACATCTCACATTGTATGCCAAGATAAGGTCAAAATGAATATATGATTTAGACATAAAGGGTGACACCATAGGCAAATTAGGGAAGCATGGAATAGTTTACCTGTCAGATCTATGGAAAAGGGAAAAGTTTATGACCAAACAAGAGATAGGGAATGTTACAAGATGTAAAATGGATACTTTTGATTACATTAAATTAAAAAGGGTTTGCACAAATGAAGCCAATACTACCAAAATTGGAAGGAAATCAGAAAGCTGGGGAACAATTTTTACAGTCAGTGTCTCTGATAAAGGCCTCATTTCTAAAGTATATAGAGAAATGAGTCAAATTTATAAGAATACAAGTCATTCCCCAATTGGGTAAGTGGTAAAAAGACATGAGAAGGTATTTTTCAGGTGAAGAAATCAAAGCTCTCTAGAGTCCTATAAAAATGCACTAAATTACTATTAATTAGAGAAATGTAAATTAAAACAACTCTGAGGTACCACCTCACATTATCATATTAGATAATATGACAGAAAAGGAAAATTATAAGTGTTGGAGGGGATGTGGGAAAATTGAGACTCTAATGCACTGTTGGTAGAGTTGTGAACTGATCTGATCATTCTGGAGAGCAGTTCTTATCTATGCCCAAAAGGGCTATAAAACTGTGCATACCCTTTGATCCGGTAATACCTCTACTAGGTCTGCATCCCAAAGAGATAAAATAAGGGGAGGGGGAAGGGGGAAGAACTTATTTGTACAAAAATATTTATAGTGGTTCTTTTAGTGGTGGCAGAGAATTGGACATTGAGGGGATACCCATCAATTGGGGAATGAATGAACAAGTTGTGGTATAGGATTGTACTATGCTACTATGCTATACTACTGTGCTATAATACTATTGTGCTATGAGAAATGATGATCAGGTTGATTTTAGAAAACTTGGAAAGGTTTACATGAACTGATGCAAAGTGAAGTGAACAGAATGAGGAGACCATTTTGCACAGGACAGTAATATTGTACAATGGTCAATTGTGAATGACTTAGCTATTCTCAGCAATACAATGATCCAAGAAAATCCCAAAAGACTCATGATTTTTTAAAAATGCTATCCACTTCCAAAGAAAGAATGAATGAAGTTTGAATGTAGATCAAAGCATACTATTCTTCACTTTCTTTTTTGGTTTGGGTTTGGTTTTTTTCATCTGTTTTCTTTCACAATGTGTCTAATATGAAAATATGTATCATATAACTGCATATATAGAAGCTATAGCAAATTGGCTGCTTTCCCAATGAGGGAGGAGGGAGGCAGAAGGGTGAGAATTTCAAACTCAAAAAAATTTTTTAAAAGAAATGGTAAAAATTGTTTTTATAGGCAATTGGTAATAATCAATTTTTTTTTAAAAAATGTTTTTTAAGTTCATGGAATCCAGGTTAAAAACCCCTGCACTACAATCTACTATTTATTCTTCCACTAATTCCTTGGCTATATCAATGGGAAGTAGGTCATAGTTATCAAAAGTTGGTCTCTCAGGGCCCTTAAGAAATAGATGATAATTAAATCTATAAATATGTCTTTCTGTTTACCAAGTGCTCATTTTGAAAATAGACATGTCACCTCTCAGAATAATAATGCTCTGTGGTGTTAAATGTGGGACTTAGAAGGTCTGGATTCAAGCTCTAGATTCTATAGTTCCTAGTCTTGTGACCTTAGTTGTCATTTCACCTCAGCTTCCTACTCTGTAAAACATAATTATATGTGTGGGGGTATAATTATATTTATACTACCTACCTCACAGGATTGTGAGGACAGTGCTATGTAAATATTAGAGTGCTTTTAAAAAAATGTGAATCTATTGTTACTTAGAGCTTGCCTGTACAAAAATATGAATAAGACATTTGCCCAGACTTAAACAAGTTCCTGTTATCTTCCTGTCAGCAGTTTAACGCGTCCCTGCTAAGATAGTTTTCTCATAGACAATCCTTAATATTACTACCTGTTCTTTGAGGTTGTACTTTTTAGTTGATAGTTTTGGCCACTTATGTGCAACCCTAAAAAAACACAGCATATTTGCCCACTGCCAGCTTCCAGGATGGCTGAGATTTCTTAGCTACCCAGTCTACAGTGATCAAACAGTTCTTCAGAATGCCAAAAACTTACTCAAAATCTGCCCAAACCTGTCTGAGTTACACAGACGTTCCGTACTTGTCACAAAAGTTTCCTGGTTGAATTAGACATGTAAGAGAAGAGGAAGTTACAGGTGAGCCAAGTCCTAAAACTCGATTTTTACCTAAGAAGGAATGTAAGGGTGAAGGAAATGCTTCTAATTTCATAGATTAGGGGAATCGTCCAACAGAATGAACTAATACAGAACACCTAAAGGATAGCTCCAGCTCAGAGCCCTAGCAAATATCTCCAAAGGAAGGTCAGGAAGCCTAATCACTGTAAGCCATAAAGAGTAGATACCTAACTAGAGGAATTAATTGCAAGCATGCTTTGAGAAACTAATGTTGTAACTCCTTGCTTTGAGAGGCCACCCCAAGTCGGGGTACTCCTCTGGAATGAGTCACTGGCAAGGTAATGCAATTGATGACCCAACTGCCTGAGAACTCAGGTTACATTGGGCAGTGGTCATACTGAAGAATAAAGAGTGTTGTACATAGGTGTGAAAGAAAAAAAAAAGAGGAAGAACAGCAGCCATACCTGTAGAGAGCTAGAATTAGGATGATTATCATGGTTCCTCATCTTCTATGGAAACCCAGTATCAAATGGAAGTATTTGGGCCTGGGCAAGGACTTGATTCAGAGTCTTCTCTCCTTCTCAGGAGATAGGTACCCATCTGTAGCTGTTTGATTCCTGAACTTCCAGCATCTTTGGAGGCTGCAGCAATAACTAAGATTCCTGATACTGCTTTCTGTCCTCTGCAAGGGGAGCAGCCTCAAACACTCAGCTTTAGGATGAATGTCCCAAGGACTTTATGAGTGACAAGTCTTAAACCCTTTGTTTCCCAAGCTCATAACCCTGGGCACTAAGGCCACAATAAGGAAGAACTTGAGGCAATCTGTTAGAACTCCATTTGGGGAGAAAGTTTTGGTTAGAAGGTTGAAGCTTATGGTTGATATGGAAATATGCCTAGAGAGTGTGTGACTTCTCTTTTAAAAAAATTCCTATATATTCCCTTTTTCTAGTTAAACCATTTTGCTTGACTGTGTCATTCAGTTTAAAGTATTGAGACAGTGGTTGGATTCAGCAGGAGGAACTCCCAACAATATGGGAGCAGAGCCATTGATTGACAAGTAAGCCTAAACAGAGGTGATTGATGATCCACCCATAGTACACACTCTTTTATAATGTCTTCTTGCACATATGTCACCCGGGCACTCTTATGTCTCTTTCAGAGTCACTAAAGAGTTTGATTAGAAGATGAAATGGCGAAATAGTATGACCTAATAGAAAGAACTGGGCTTAAAATGCCTGGGTTCAAGTCTCAGTCCCATTTCTCATTAACTATATGACTGGTCAAATCACTTATCTCAGAGACTGTTTCTTTGCCTTTAAAACAGGACTATTTGCATAGCCAATCTCATAGAATTGTCCTAAGAAAGGTGGGAAGATGATATGACATGTAATGATTATTGTAGGGCTGCTGTTTGAGGTATAAACCATCTTGATTCAACAAGAACCCTAAATATATTCATGTTTACTAGACTGTGCTAGTTGCTAAGAATATAAAGATGAAATAAGATAGTCTCTGCCATCAAGAAGTTTATGAAGAAAGATAAGACATAGAAGTAAATAATTATAATACAAATTCAAATGGGATCATCCAATTCTATCTAACGATTTCTTAAGCACCTGTGCTAGCTAGCTACTGGGAACACAAAGACAAAAAAATAGGTCTTGGCCTTGAATAGCTTACAAAGAAAACCAGTCTGGAACCCAGGATTTTGTGATCTATAATCACATGTGTTATTCATCAAACTACCAGCTGACACCCTGGTAAATTCAAAGGAGAGGTACTATATGAAAATTTAAAAAGAAAGGACCACTTTCAACTAGGTGGAGAACTGAATTACTGAATATTTCCTCGAGACAGCCTTCCCCTGGAACAAAAGAAAGATTTCTGCTCACAAAGATGAGAAGTAAGGGGGTTATGAACAAAGGAGTAGAGATAGGCAAACACAGAGTAAGATCAGGAAATGATAAACAGTGTGGTCTGACTGTAATCTAAATAATAGAGTAAGAGAAATAGTGCAAATCCCTGCCTTCTCCAGGCCAGAGCCATCCAGAGCTGGGATAAGACTCCATCACCTACCTCCCCACTTCTGGATCTTCTCTGGCATTGACCTTACCTCACACCCCCTGAGTTCCTGTTCATATCTTCACAGGCTCCTGCATGCTGTGAAGTGACCCCGCAGGAGCCTCAAAGGCCACATCACCACCTGCCACAAGGTTGGACCTAGAAGAACAACCTGGCGCAGTTTAACCCCTTGCCCTCAACAGGCCTCTCTCCAGGGACTATTATTCTTCCTGGACTCGTTTCTTTAATAGTTACTGTATTCCTGTCCTCTTATACTCTCTCCATCTAAGTGATTCTGAACCCTTGACTACCAATGTGCAAACCAAATTCCCCAATGCCACCTCCCTCTACTACCTCTACTACCCCCACTCATCTCCTTTGAGCTTCACATTATCCAAATTTATCACCCATTCCAGATACTGATGGCCATTATCTTTTTTTATGATTTAGAGAAACATTCACCTTTTTAAAGTTTTTTTTTACATATATTATTAATTTATTTTGGACATTCTTTGTTTTTAATTTTGAGTTCCAAATTCTCTCCCTCCTACCAACCGTTTCCCCACCCATTGAGAAGGCAAAAGGTATATCCATTATACATGTGAAATCATGCAAAACATTTCTATATTAGTCATATTGCAAAAAAAAGAAAGAAAAGAAAGTGAGAAAATTATATTTCAATTTGCAGTCAGAGTTAATCAGTTCTCTCTGGAAGTAGATAGCATTTTTTTCATCATGAGTCCTTTGGAATTATCTTGGATCATTGATCAGAGGAGCTAAGTCTTTCACAGTTGATTATCTTGACAATATTGCTGTTACTGTATACAAAGAGGTCATTATCTTTCAAACTCCTAGGACATCCTCCTTTCTCAGTGAGTTCAGTCCCTGGCTCATGGTCTACTCCAATTTCTCCTCTAATATTAAGGGACTTGAAAATAAATATTGATGCTCCTCTGATACCTTAACTTCATAGTTCCTCAGTCTACTCAACTCTCACAACCTACTCCTTCACTATACCTTAGATACACATAGAAATAGTCATTCCCTTCATCTTTCCATCACCCCACAAGTGGTTTTATTTCCATGTTAACAAATTCTGAAATTCTTTTGTCTTATCCTATGCCACCATCTTGCCATCACCCACAAATGATCCACTTCTATATTCATGAGTTCTGAAATTCCTTTATTTTACCTTGTCTTCTGATCCCTTGCCTTGTTCCTTGTCCTCACTGTGATCTCCATTCTCTCCACCCCTCAGTTATTTCAAAATCTATGACTTCTGCTCTGACTACTCTCTCATCCCTTCCTTATCTTACCCAATACAACATAATGTTAATTCATTCATTCCTATTTTAGTCAGACCATGTCTAAAGTTCTGTGTTCAGTTCTGGGCATCTCAATTTAAAACAGATATTTGTAAGTGGGGAGACCCCAAAAGAATTCAACCAAGATGATGAAGTGCCTTGAGTCTATATCATATTAGATCAAATAAAGGCCCTGGGGATGATACTCCTAGAAACAAGAAGGCTCAGTGACAGGACTGGGAGATAACATGAAAAATGTCTTTCAAGTACTTCCATAGAAGAGGAATTAGACTGATTTGGTCTCAGGAGGTAGCAATAGCAGCAATGATTAGGAATTATAAAGAGGTAGCTTTAGGCTTGAGATCAGGAAGAATTTCCTAACAAATTCTTTTGTTTTTATTCAGTTGTTTTTCAGTTGTGTCTGACTATTTGTGACCCCATTTGGGGTTTTCTTGGCAAAGATACTGGAGTGATTTGTCATTTCCTTTTCCAGCTCCTTTTACAGATGAGGAACTGAGGCAAACAGGGTTAAATGACTTGTTCAGGGTCACACAGCTAGAAAATGTCTGAGGTCAGATTTGAACTCAGAAAGATGAGTCTTTCTAATTTTGAGCACAGTGCTATGTCCACTGCAACACCTAGCTGCCCCTAATAATTAGAGCTGTCCAAAAGTGGAATGTGGTCCCTCAAGAGATAGTAGTTTCTCCCTCTTTAGAGGTCTTCAAGTAAAGATAGATAACTACTTCAAGTAGAGCTAGATAATTTACTTACTTAACTATATGTTACCGAGATGGATTGGATCAGATGGTCATTCCATCTATAACAGTTCTATGATTCTGTGATACTATTGTGTTAATGTGAAATAATCAGTGAATTATAATTTTTTAAAGTTAATGACATACCGCTTCTAGGGTTGTATCCCAAAGAGATCAGAGAAGTAGGAGGAGGACCTGTACGTACAAAAATATTTATAGCTGCTCTTTTTGTGGTGGCAAAGAATTGGAAATCAAGGGGATGCCCATCAGTTGGGGAATGGCTGAACAAGTTGTGGTGTATGAATGTAATGGAATACTACTGTGCTATAAGAAATGAGGAGCAGACGGACTTCAAAACAGCCTGGAGAGATTTATATAAACTGATGCTGAGCAAGAAGAGCAGAACCAGGAGAGATCTGTACACAGTCACAGACCCAACATATGTGTGACGACTAATCTCAATAGACTGGGCTCCTCTCAGCAATGTAAGGTTATAAGACAATGCCAAAAAACTCATGATCAAAAGAGATATCCATATCCAGAGAAAGAGATGTGGAGTCTGAATGCAGATTGAAACAAACTACTTACTGTCTCTCTTTTTCTTGTTTGGTTTTGTTTCCTCTTTCCCTCTCATCATTCCATCAGTTATAATCCTTTTTTACAACCTAATGATTAATGTGAAGATATTTGTAGATTCTATATTCTAATGCATGCCGCCATGCTGGGGGGGGGGGGGGAGGAGAGAAGGAGGGGAAGAAAATTTGAAATTCAAGGGTCTCTGGAACTTAATGTTGTAAACTAAAAGTAAATAAACAAACCAATTTAATTTTAAAAAAATAATGACAAAACATTGATTACTTCATGCGATTTTTGGTATAAAGGCCTGCCTCTGAAACAAAGATTTGCTTGGCTAACAACTACAACGCGTGAAGGCAGACAAACTGCACCAGGGCCAAGCATTGGCAAATCAGAGAGACAACCGTCATTCTGAGAGCTGAAAACCAAAGAAGGGCCTGAAGCACAAACATTTAGAATAGAGCAGCTGGTCCATTGGAGTTCAGTCCTATGGCTACGATACCCAGCAGAAAATGGTAATATTAAGTCATAGCTCAATTTTGTCAAAGAGAAAAAAATTCAAACTTTTGAAAGCTGGGTATTTGAGAACATGGGCATTTTGTCTTTTCTTTGGGGAAACTAATGGGACACTGGGGTAGTTTGCACTCCAGTAAAGTGATGAGGAATTTTTATTTAAGTGTTCAGGAAACTGGAAGAGGGGGAGGAAAATATGGTAAGTTAGGGAAGCTTCTCTGATTGTGGCTGCAGGAAATTCATTGTTCAAGTTTGTAAGTATATCACCCATTTACAAAAAAATGCCTTAGGCTAGGAAGCCTATATTTTTCATAATCTACTGCATTATACCAGAAACATCAACCAATTGGCTTACATTCTCCCAAAACAAGTTGATTTAGGAACAAGTTAATTATCCTTGAATATAATACTAGGGATGTTATCAAAATTTCAGTAAATTCTCTGAGGGTTTAAAAAAACCACTTCCCCCAAACTGGATTCAAACCGTGAGCCTTAGATGCCACATTCACAATTTACTACCTATACTTTGATCCAAGCACCTACAGAATCAGTTTCCCTATGTTGTCTTTATTTGCAACAACTTACAGATTGAGAAGGAAAAGAATTGAAATTCTCACATTTTAAGGTGAGAATTTAGTCAAATTTGGCTAGATTAAGAGTGACTTTAGAAAAATCTCTTTAAGCTAAAATCAGAGTTTACTTCTTTGACTACAGAGACAGCATGTTGTAGTGGAAAGAATTAAGGAATTGGAGACAGGAGACATGAATTCAAATCACAGTTTCACCATTTAGTAGCTTTGTGACCCTAGGCAATTCTTCTTATGGGTCTCCTTTATTCCATTAGCTATCTATATTAATCCAGCATCCATATAGCTGCCAGATAGATATTTCCAAAGTGTAAACCTATCCATTTTCCCGTGCTACTTAGGAATCTTTGGTGGTTCATGGATGTCTCTAAGATAAAATTTAAAAATCTTCAACCTAGCATTGAAAACCTTCCACAATATGACTCCTACTGAGAACTCCTAAATGTTGGAATTTCTAATATTTCCAGTATTTTTCACATTGCTCTCCTATACACATTTTCTATTCCAGTCAAATTAACCTACATTCCATTGCCCAAATCTCTACCTTCTAACACACTGCCCACAGGTTCCTGGAATGCATTCCCCCCTTCCTAACCTCAAAGATGGAATACCCATGTCAATGGATTCATTGTTGTACATTGAGATAAGATCTCAAAACACATTTTTATTGCCCGCAGCATTTGTCCCCAGCGTCAGATCATTTTGAACTTTAGTACTCTTGACCATTACTCTTATAAAACTGTCTTCACTATCCCCTCTACCTAGAAAAATTTCCCTCCTCATGTCCACCACTTAGAATCCCTACCTTCCATCAGAAATCAGTTCAAGTTGGGGTGGCTAGGCAGCGCAGTGAGTAGAGCGCTGGCCCTGGAGTCAGAAGGACCTGAGTTTGGATCCGGCCTCAGACACTTAACGCACACACAAACAAAAACCTATCCGTGTGACCTTGGGCAAGTTACTTAACCCCAATTGCTCTCCAAAAAGAAAAAAAAAAACTGTCTTCACTATCCCCTCTACCTAGAAAAATTTCCCTCCTCATGCCCACCACTTAGAATCCCTACCTTTCTTCAGAAATTAGTTCAAGTACTACCTTCTATATGCAGCCTTTCCTGACCCTTTTGCCAGTACCTCTCCCCTCCCATTAAAAAAAAATAGCTTATACATTTTCATGTTGACTTATATGTGTATATGTTGTTTCCTTCAGTAAAATGGAAGCTTCTCAAGGGCAGAGATTTTCTTTTTAACTTTGTACTCTCAGGGAATATATATAGGAGACACATCAATGCTTATTGACTGATTGTTTGAACCAAGCCAGTCTTTTGTGTTCTTCTACCATTAGCTTCCCTTAGTTTTGTCTTCCATACATTTCTTTTTAATGTTAAACAAGGAGAAATATAATGAGGGATATAAATATAAAAAGCCACAATGCATTACAAAGGCAAATATAGCATAAAAGATTTTTGATTATGTACTCTTGGCACATCCCAATCCTCATTGCATGGATGATTGAGTTGCCTGTATCACACTAACTATGTTTATTACTCTGAGCAATTACAGTCATTTGAAAGTAACTTATGGATGCTGTTAAGTGTTATTTTATGGTACAAAACCTACTAACATGACAGTTGTTTCTTGAAAATGACTTACAGAAGCAAAGCTTTTTAGCCACCTGCCAAACCCAGAGAATATCACTGAGGGACCTCTTAGCATCTTTAAATATTCTAAATGATTGAATTGCCCTGTAATTTCATGGATACCTTGGTTAAGGGAGAAGATGGGGGAGGGGTTTAGCATCTACATGTTGCCAAAATGGCTTCCAATGTAACATTAGAATTTTTATTGCTCAGTTTTAAGGAGGTTAGATCAATGTCATTGTAAGATAATCTAATATTAGCACTATTTTCACAATTTCAAGATTTGAGTCTTTTAAATGTATAACTTCTCTTATAAACAAACAACATGTACAGAAGAAAACTAGATATATACTAGACACGATACCTGTTAAAACTCTTCCTACTTCAATGTACAAAATAAATTTTTATTTAGTTATGATTAGTGGTTACATATATTTGTATTCTCCTTTTTAAACATTTTATCATACCTTGTCAAATATTGACACAATCCACACATTTAAAATGTCTAATAACTATACATTACTCTTTTGTGTTCATATGCCAGGGTTTTCTGTTGGGTATAGGGATTTGGGATTTTTTCCAATTTTTTCACCATGATAACTGACAGTATTATGAACATCTTTTTATGTGTTTTGCATTTTTTTTCTTCTGGGAGTTTTTAGGGAATTTCTCAAAGTGGATTTAACAGGTCAGAGGATTAGAGTTTTTCTTGCAATTCTTTTTACATATTTCCGACTTGGGTGGGACACAATCTTGACAAGGAGGGAGGATAAGCCTCTGTTTCTTCATTTTATAAAATAAGAAGTTTCAACTATATAACCTCTAGAGTACCTTTCAGCTCTAATATTCTAATATTCTATGAGGAAGTGTATTGTCATTGAAAGAACACCAGACTTAGGATTGTAAAGCCTGCGTTCAGGGCTGTGCAACCTCAGATAAGACATTTAACCTCTCTGAGCATTGGTTTGCTCATTTGTAAATCAAGAACGATAATGAGGTAATTCCCTACCTTGTGAAGTTGCTGTGAGAAAAGTACTTTATAAACTAGAAAACATTTTCTAAATATGTGCTTGGTGGTTTAGGGTACTGACCTATGATTTCATGAGGGTTGGGAGATCCCTGCTGAGGAAACCTCCTCTACTATTGCAGATAGGAAATAATTCTGCATCTAATAGTATGAGAGAATTGGCTGAGGCCCTGAGCAGTCAGTTAAGTTACTTGCCCAGCATTGAGATAGTTAATATGTGTCAGAGGCAGAACTTAGACCCAGGCCACTCTGAATCTGGGGCCAGCTCTCTTTTAGTCACTATACTATGCTGCCAGATGAGCACCGTTATCTTTATTAGAATCTCATGATTCTCTTCTCTAAAAGACTGAATCAACATGTAGTGCCCAGCTGAAGAACATGGCTTTGTTTCTTCGTAACCCCACCAACATTCCATTGTATTATTTTTACTTATTTTTCCTAGTTGAATTGATGCATTAAACATGCCTTAAAGTTAAAATGTGTATTTATGTAATTGCCAAGGAAAACATCTATACCTGAAATTGGAAGTCAGCTTTCTTTCTTCTATGACGTTCTTGGTTGGCAGACAGCCAACCTTTCAAAAGGCTGAGTACCTGCTCAGGTTTCTTATTATGAACTCTCCCTTCCTACCTCCCTGTTCTTTCTCTTCTCTGAGAATCTTTTATTAGTTTATTTATGAGCAAAATACAGTTGTCATAACTCTGTCTATAAATAAACTTTGAATCTCATATTTCTGAAGGAAACATGACTAGCATCTTAGTAGTATGTTGGAATGTAGATTTTGAGTTGGAAGGGACCTTGGAGGAGTCCAGTTCCCTCACTTTTCAAGTGAAGAAAATGAGGCATAGAAAAGTAAATTGACTTGTCTAAAATCACACAACTAGTAAGTGTCCAAGGTTGTATGAAAACTCAGGGCTTCTTGACTCTGAGTTTTCTATCCATTGCTCTACCTTGTTGCTTGGTACTGTGATAATAAACAAACTTGTTGGTAAAGTGCAAAATAAGCCCTAAAAGCAAACCAAAAAGAAGCAAGAACTTCTTGTTGTGGGTGTTCAGAATATCCTTTCTTTCCTTCTGATGCTAAAGTGCAGTAATGACTGCCCTTGACTCATCCTATCCTGTATCCTCACAGGATAAAGGCAGGAGTATATATTTTCCAGATCTAGTGCAATTTGCTTTTTTTTTTTTTTTGCTGTTTTTCAATTTCAACTCAACAAATATTTATTACCCTCCTATTATATGCCAAGAACCAGTGCTGGGGTTCCAAAGACAAAAAAATGAAAACAGCCCTAGCATTCCAGAAACATATATTCTACTAAAGAAAATCAATATGTACCAGATAAGTAAATACAAAATATATGCCAAGTAACCTAAATACAGGTCAGTATTTTTTTTCCCAAATGCTTTATTAACTTCTGGTTTACATCATTCATTTCCACCAGATTTTGAGTTACAATTTTTCCCCATTTTTCCCCTACCCACCACCCCAGAATAGCAGTCCCACAGGATATCCCCTCATCCAATCTACTCTCTCCCATATCTTCTGCCATACCCCCTTTGACTTTACCATTAGGGCAAGGTGAATCTCTGTGCCCCAATGCCTGCACATCCAATCTCCCAATTACATGCAAAATAGTAGTAATAATAGTATTTATATATATTTGGAACATTTAATTTTAAAACTTCTTATCCCAGATCCATTCCCTTTCTCCCTTGTCACCCACTCCTGCTGGGAAGATAAGCAATGTGTTGTACATGTATAGCTATGCAAAACATTACCATAGTAGATATATTGTAAAAGACTGGCTATATTTCCCTCCCACCCATCCCACCCCCCACCTGGTCCATTCCCTACTTTGATCCTGTCCCTCTTCAAAAGTGGGTGTCTCCAATCTCCCCTCCGCCCAGCATGCTCTCCCCTCCATCATCCCCGCTCTTATCCCCCCCCACTCACCTGCAGGGTGAGATATCCCATTTTAGTATGGATGTCATTCTTTCCCTGAGACAAATTAAATGAGAATATGGTTTTGCCCTTTTGCCTTCCTGTTCTTCCCCTCCCCTGCAACTACTTCCCCTTGCCTCTTCTACATGAGATAGTTTACCCTACCCTGTCTCTCCCCCATCTCCTCTTGCCACATTCCTCTCTCACCTCTTAACTTCACCCCTTGAGTATCATCCCTTCTCACCAAATTTGATCTGTGCCTTCTATCCATGTATACCTGTAAACATATATACACACATTCACATATCTATTCATATGTCCATATACCCTTCTTCAATTATTTTCATACTGAGAAATGTTTCATCAGTCACAGTTACTGTTTTTCCATGTAGGAATGTAAATAGTTCAACTTTAATAAGTTCCTTTTGATTTCTTTTCCCTGATTACCTTCTCAAGTATCTCTTGCTTCTTGTGTCTGAATGTCAAATTTTCTATTCAACTCTGGTTTTTTCATCAAGAATTCTTGAAAGTCCTCTATTCCACTGAATGATCATATTTTCCCCTGAAACAAGATACTCAGTTTTGCTGGGTAGGTAATTCTTGGTTTTAATCCCAGGTCCTTTGCCCTACAGAATTTCATATTCCATGCCCTTCAATCCCTCAGTGTAGAAGCTGCCAGGTCCTGGGCTATTCTGATTGTGTTTCCACAATATTGAAATTGTTTCTTCCTGGCTTCTTATAGTATTTTCTCCTTGATCTGGGAATTCTGGAACATGGCTATAATATTCCTAGGAGTTTTCTTTTTGGGATCTTTTTCAGGAGGTGATCTGTGGATTCTTTCAACCTCTATTTTGCCCTCTGGGTCTAAAACATCAGGGCAATTTTCCTTGAGAATTTCTTGAAGGGTGATTTCTAGGTTCTTTCTTTGATCATGGCTTTCAGGTAGTCCAATAATTTTTAAATCATCTCTCCTGGATCTATTTTCCAGGTCAATGGTTTTTCCCATGAGATATTTCACATTGCCTTCTATTCTTTCATTTGTTTGGCTCTGTTTAAAAGCATCTTGATTTCTCATAAAGTCACTAGCTTCCATTTGCTCCAGTCTAACTCTGAGGGAATGAATCTCCTCAGTGAGCTTTTGAGATTCTTTTTCCATCTGGCAAATTCGACTTTTTAAGGCATTCTTCTCCTCCTTTTTGAGCCTCTTTAGCCATTTGAGTTAGTCTATTTTTTTTTAAAGCAATTGGGGTTAAGTAACTTGCTCAAGGTTACATGGCTAGTCATTATTTATGCGTGGGTGCTCATTTTCTGAGGCTGGAACTGATCTCGGGTCATCCCAACTCCGAGGCCGGCACTCTTACTCATTGCGCCACCTAGCCGCCCCTTTAGGGCAATTGGGGTTAAGTAACTTGCCCAAGGTTACACGGCTAGGTTTTTTTGTTTGTGTGGATTAAGTGTCGGAGGCCGGCTCTGAACTCAGGTTCTTCTGATTCCAGGGCCGGCGCTCTATTCACTGCGCCACCTAGCCGCCCCGAGTTAGTCTATTTTTAAGGTGTTATTTTCCTCAGTCAGGCTGTTAACTCTCATTTCATACTTTTCTTGCATCCTTTTCATTTCTCTTCCCAATTTTTCCTCCACTTCTCTTATTTGGTTTTTAAAATCCTTCTTAAGGTCCTCTGTGGCCTGTAACCTGCTCATATTTTCATTTGGGGCTTTTGGTGCAGGATTTCTGACCTCGCAGTCCTCCTCCTGTTCCCTGCTTCGATCCTCTTTGACCCCAAAATAGGAGTCTTATGTTGAATTTTTCTCTTTATTTTGTTTCCTTTGCCTAGGCATGCTGCCACTTAATTACTTGACTTTTGGGATTGTTGCTACAGTAGGACTCTGCCACCAGACAGGGGAGCTTCCATCCCAAACATTGGGGTCTTCTCAACTGCTGGAGGTATTAGTTGGGTGCCCTCTCTGGAGCCCCCAAACACTATGGCAAGCTGAACACATACCTCAAGATCTCCATCCCAGACTGCAATCCAGATCCAGGGAGATTAAAGCAAGAACTATTACCCCCCAGACTGCTCACCAAATCACCCTACAGTCTGCAGGCCAGGAGCTGAAGCTGCAACTGAAGCTGCAAAATGGTGGCTGTGCCACAGCTCCTCAGCTGCTTCTCACCCCCAGGGGAAGAAGCTGATTCATTCCCAAATACTGGTCCCAAAGTCCATAGGGCTCTGACCTCTCACTTTGTCCTAGGCATATATGTGTTGATAATTGTGGAATCGCCGCAACTGCTGGTGTTCTGGGGTCCCTCCAGCAGCTGCTGGTCTTGCCATGCTGGGGCTAAAACCTCTGACTCACAAGGGGTCCTGGGCTCAGATCCTAGAGTACTGTGCTGGCCGCTCCCTACCAGGCTGCTGGGCTGTCCTCAGTGGGAGGTTAGCTTCTCTGTGTTGTTCTGTGGGTGCTGGAGCTCCATAGGTTATTCAGAGTCCCCCTTTTACATAATTTTTAAGTGGTGTGGGCTGGAGCACTGTGGAAGTGCTGTTTCTACTCTGCCATCTTGGCTCCACCCCTCCCCTAGTCAGGTCACTATTCTTGATGGGGGTGAAGAAAGCTCTAACAACTGAGGAAATAGGGAGCCACTAAGCATTTTAAGCAGAATAGTGACATGGTCAAACATGTGTTTTGCAACTGAGTGGATGGTGGATAA
Source organism: Gymnobelideus leadbeateri (assembly GCA_011680675.1). Lineage (NCBI taxonomy): Eukaryota > Metazoa > Chordata > Mammalia > Diprotodontia > Petauridae > Gymnobelideus > Gymnobelideus leadbeateri. The sequence continues at coordinate 45,142 of WOXC01009638.1, read as the reverse complement.
ATATAAGAATGACTAGAAATGGGATTTTCTTTTTGCTTTTAGTTTAGAATGTTGTAAGATCTATGACTTTATTCCTCCAATGATCCAATCCCCTGAAATATCTTAACATTGAATGAATTAGCTTAGCTTTTTCCTCTCCCCACAAGGAGCAGTTGTATGTTTAATAAACTGACAAATGCACATATACAAAAGACAGTGGTACAAGTCAATGCTACATGGTCTTATTCAATGCAGTTCCTTTAGTTAGGAACTATCAGCTATGAGCTGTCTCTGGTGCTGAATACTGTAGTCACAGGTTGACTCTGGGGCCTCTAGAATAACAAGGTCACAGTAGGATTATATTATCTGTTCTACAATCCTCTTGGCATTCCAGGTAGTTTCAGGAGACCCAAAATGAACTAGGAGCCAAAGTACAACTCCTAAAAGAATTTGTTGGTTGAGAAATAAAATGTTTATGAGGTAAACTCCCAGGCCTGGTCTACACAGTAGGAAAACTATGGACTAGAGAAGTAATCTTAGCTTCAACCTGAAAATCTTCGACAGCACTGGGGGATCTATTACTAATCCCAAAAGGGTGATCAGTGTGATTTTTGGAGAAGAAGAGCAGAGAAAAAGAGGGAAGGAGATAAGAAGGAAGAGTTCATAATAAGGAACCTGAGCACATACTCAATCTTCTAAAGGTTTCCTGAACCATCAGCCATCAGCAAAGAATGTCACAGAAAGAAATATGGTTTCCAGCTTCAGGTATAGATGTTTCAGATGGCCATGGTGTATTCCCTGAGATCTGGCAACCTTCCCTCATGTGGAGTTTGTTAAATAATAATAATAATAATCTCATTAAAAAGCATTTTTAAAGTGAGCACTTCGGCTTTTTCTTTTGCCCATGTCACAACCTACTTGATATTATACATATTTGTATGCATCCCTACAACCTCCCCATCCCCTACATAGCTTCTTTAATTACATATTCAGGATGTGACAGAAACCCTCCAATTATTTGTCAAGTCTGTTAACTCCTGCACTTATCTAATGACCCATGTGGGGGTGAATTAAACTACCAAAACGAACATAAAATGTGTTCCTAATGAGTATTAAGTTCTGAGCAAGTACTTGAAGATTCTTTGAACAGACATGGTACTTTCATCATGACTATCAATTAAAGGCAAAAGTTTAATTCATAAGAATGAGAAAGATCTGAGAAACAAATGGCTGGTTTTTTAAAAAGACATCTTGAGAGGGGTATTTGGGTTTGTGAATAATCGTTTAAAAATTGTCTCTTTCCGTTCATGGAGTAAGAAACTATGGACCAAGTCAAGTCAAGTCAGCAAGAATTTATTAAGCAATGTGCCAGAAATTATGACTACCATGGATTCAGAACCAAAAAGATTCCAAAATCTATTATGCCTAACTAGAGTGATTGTGTCATACAGATGATGCAACATTAGCTAAAGGGGTATTAAAATATATTCGACTAGAATCTAGCAAAGCTATTCAAAAGCCAGAGAAGGGCAGCAGAGAAGTGCACTACCTACACAGACCATACCATAGGGAGTAGCTATACTGTAGGAATAAGAATAACATAGATGGGCCCAGTAATTCACAGAAAACAAATCCAAGATAGGAACCAATGATAAAATACATTGCCCTAGGTGTCTACGTTTGAATTATGAAATACAGTTAACAAGTAAAGTAGACTTGAGATCCTATCACAAAGAAGCATTGAGATATGGGATGGAAGCTCTGGTTTGAATATTGATCAGGAAGGGTATGTCTTATTTAAAAGAAACCAACATTTAGCTATTCTCAGCTATACAATAATCCAAGATAATTCCAAAGAACTCACGATAAAAAAAATGCTATCCAGCTCCAGAGAAAGAACTGATGGAGTCTGAATGCAGATCGAAGCCCACTATTTTTCACTTTCTATATTTTTTCATGGGTTTTTCCCCTCTGGGTCTTCGTCTTCTTTTACAACATGACTAATATGGTAATAAGTTTTGCATGATTGAACATGTATAACCTAAAAAAATTGAAAGTATAGGTATTAAAAAAGAAGAGGAAGAAGCTACACTGAATAAAAAACTGGATGGTTTCAGTATTTCTACCATTAAAATGAAGGTAGTGTACTAAGTGAATTTTATATCCTTTTTAGTTCTAGTATTCTACAATTCTATCATAATACAAGAAAGAAGAATTTGGCATGTATCAATCAATGGAGAATGGTTCAAGAGCTAAATAAAATATAATATTTTGTTATTGACAAAAAAGAAGCCAAATAGATAAGGACAAAAAGATACTATATATTGTAAAGATAAGTTCAAGTGAGAAAATCTAGAAATAAGAATGCAAAAGCATGGTGGAACATTTGGGCATATGGCAGTAGGGAGGAAAATGGAGTGATATTGTCATAGAAATATATTTCAGACTACTTGGACAGAAGGAAAATATCATAATCCTGGTGCAGAGATATGATGTAATGGTTAGGTGATCTAGTTATCTAGATATCTTCCATAGCTCTCACATCAACAGCAGAGAAGCTAATATCATTAAGTCATGAATTTAATTTCATTATTCCAAAGGTGAAAGGAATGGCAAGGAAAATACATATTCTTACCAACAAGGAGGAACTAGTTGCTTCAGTTAAATTATGGCAAACTTGAGAGATGTGACTGTTCTATCTTATAATTTGTGACAGACAAAGAGGAAAACAGATATAGCCTGACATGTATCCTATGCTCAGGGAAAGCAGCACAGAGTTCTAATATGTATGATTCTGTGGCTTAAAATTTCTACAAAGGAAGTTAACCCAGGAAATTTCAGAAGCTCCCAAGAATAAAATTCTAAAGTGACAAGTAAAAATAATTCCACTAAGGGAGAAAGGAAGAAGTTACCTAAAAAGATGCATATAGGAGTGGCTAGGTGGTGCAGTGAAAAGAGCACCAGCCCTGGAGTCAGGAGGATCTGAGTTCAAATCCAGCCTCAGACACTTGACACACTTACTAGCTGTGTGACTTTGGGCAAGTCACTTAACCCAAATGCCCTCCAAAAAGAAAAAAAAAGATGCATATATAGAGAATTCATCTCAAAAAGTGATTTTTAAAAGACTTGCTGAAAAGAAAAATAAGGACAGGTAACTAAGAATGAATATCTTTTCACTATTTGCTTATTAGTCATATTTCCTTTTTCTCTACCTTCTCTCTATCTAGATCTTCCTATCTGTTGATTAATTAATCCACAAGTACTTATTGAGCTCCTACCATATGCCAGACACTGTTCTGGGCACTGGGATACAGACACAAATAATTTTTAAATGTCCTTAACATAATGAATTTATATTCTAATGGGGGAATCAACAAGTACAAATGAAAATATATGCATGATAAATATACAAATTATACATGTGTGTAGATGTATATACATATATGCACAAAGCAGTCAAAGCTGAGATAGTATGAGAAGTAGATAAATAGCACTTTGAGGGGAGGATAAGGAAAGGATCATACATAAGATAATATCAGAGCTAACTCATAAAGAAAGAATGATACTCTATGAGGTATAAGGAAGGAGTACATTCCCAGGAGTGTAGGACAGCCAATTCTAAGGCATAGAGATGGAAGAGAATGTCATGAGTAAAAAAACAGAAGAAAAGCAAATTTCAATCATGAGGATAATGTCCAATGGGGCTGGCAAGGTAGTTTGGGACCATGCAGTTTAGGGATTTAAAACATAAAGAGCTGAGTTCATATTTATTTTTCCTAGAAGCAACAGGAAGCTGGTGGATTTGATTGAATGGGAAGATGTGATCAGATCTGCAGTTAAGGAAAATTACTTTGGCAGAAGTTTGTCAGATGGAGTATAATGGTGAGACAAGGCAGGGAAAAAATTAAAGAGGCTGTTGCAATAATATAACTGAGGTCATGAGAGTCTGAATTAAGGTGGTAGCTATGTGGAGAGAAAGTGAAACTGATTGGATATGTAGAGTGAGGGAGAGTAAGGAGCCCAACTAATGCCATAATTATGAACTTGGAACACTGGAATAATTGTGGTGGCTTAGAGGGCAATAGAAAAGTTTGGAAGAGGGAGGGATTAGTAGGAAAGATTATGAGTTCATGTTTAGATATGTTGAGTTTAAGACGTCTCTGGGACATCCAGTTTGAGATGATAGTTCCATGGGAGCCAAACAAAAGAGAGAGAGAGAGAGAATAGAAAAGGGGTACTTAACCTTTTTTGTCATTGGACCCCTTTTTGGTCTGAGAAAACATATGGACCCCTTGTCAAAATTTTTTAAGTTTATCTTTGTTTTTATCATTTTTAATATTTTGAATTCCAAATTCTTTCCCTACCTCCAACCTCTCCCCCACCTATTGAGAAGGCAAGCAATATGAAATAAATTACACTTGTAAAATCATGCAAAAAATATTTCCACATTAACCATGTAATGAGAAAGCAAGAAAAATAAAGTGAAAAAATTATAATTCAATTTTCACTCAAAGGTTATCATTTCTCTCTGTCTCTCTCTGTCTCTGTCTCTCTGTTTCTCTCTGTCTCTTTCTGTCTGTCTGTCTCTCCCTCTGTCTCTCTCCTTCTGTCTCTCTGTCTCTCTCTCTGTCTCTGTCTCTCTTTCTCTCTCTCTCTTTCTCTCTCTCTGTCTGTCTCTGTCTCTCTCTCTTTCTCTTTCTCTCCCTGGCAGTGATAGTGTTTTTCATCATGACTCCTTCAGAATTGTCTTGAATCATTGTATTGATCAGAGTAGCTAAGTCTTTCACAATTGATCATCATTACAATATTGCTGTTACTATGTACAATGATCTCCTGGTTTGGCTCACTTCACTGTGATCAATTCATATAAATCTTTTCAGAAAATCTAAATTTCTAACTCTTTGATACCACAAAAGAGTTGCTATAAATATTTTCTTTTTCCTTTTTCTTTAATATATTTGGTATATAGACCTAGTTGTGGTATTGCTGAATCAAAGGACAGTTAGTTTTATAGCCCTTTAAGTATAGTTCCAAATGGTTCTCCAGAATGAATATACACAATTGTTATTTGTGTGCCTATTTTCCACATCCACTCTGGCAATTGTCATTTAACTTTTCTGTCATGTTAACCAATCTCGTATGTATGAGGTGGTACCTCAAAGTTGTTTTTTTTATTTTATCAATAGTGATTTAGAGCACTTTATATGAATATAGATAGTTTTGAATTATTCTAAAAGCTATGTGTTCATAACCTTTGACCATTTATCAATTGGGGAATGGTTTTTAGTTATATATATTTGACTCAGTTCACTATATATTTGAAAAAATAGGTCTTTATCAGAGAAATTTGCTGTAAATCTTTTTGTTATTTCATTGTCTATGGTACCTTTTAACAAAACGTAGTTTCCCTGGTTGTCTTTTAATTGGGTCTATTTTTGCTTTTGCTTTGTCTAAGTTCATGTTTGATGCTTCTGCCTTTTTTATCTCAGCTGGAGTACAATAGATTCTGTGCCAGCCCCCAATTTTAAACTCATGTTTCAAGTCTGTTTCTTGTAAACAACATACCGTTGGATTCTGTTTTCTAATCCATCTGCTATCCATTTCCATTTTATGGGTGAGATCATCCCATTCACATTCACAGTTATGATTACTATGTATTTCCTTCCATTCTTTCTTCTTCTTCTTCTTCTTCTTCTTCTTCTTCTTCTTCTTCTTCTTCTTCTTCTTCTTCTTCTTCTTCTTCTTCTTCTTCTTCTTCTTCTTCTTCTCCTCCTCCTCCTCCTCCTCTTCCTCCTCCTCCTCCTCTGTCTCTCTGTCTCTCTCTGTCTCTGTCTCTCTCTCTGTCTCTCCTGTTCCTCCTCAAAAGTTTGTTTTACTTCTGACCATGGCCTCCCTTACTCTACTCTCCCTTTTATCACTTTTCCCTATCACTTATTCCTTTTTCTTCCTGCTTCCCTGTTAAGTGAAATAGATTCCTATACTCAAATGAGTATGTATGCATATATCTTCCCTCTTTGAACCTATTCAGATGAGAATAAGGTACAAGCATTGTGTGTCTCTCCCATTTTCCCCTCCACTGTAAAACTCTTCCTGTGTACCTCTTTCATGTGAGATAATTTTCCCCATTCCTCCTTTCTCTTCCTTCTCCAAGTGCATCCATCTTTCTTGCCCATCTATTATTTTCAGATAATCCCAACATAATTGACTCACTCTGTGCCCCATCTATGTAGAGTTCTTCTAATGACCCTAATAATTATAAGGTTCTTAGGATTTACATATATCTTCTTCACATATGGGAATATAAATAGATTGAGCCCCTTATGATATCTTTTTCATGTTTACCTTTTTGTACTTCTCTCCAATCTTGTGTTTGAATTTTAAATTTTCTATACACCTCTGGTTCAGTCAGGAATGTTTGAAAGTCTTCTGTTTTATTAAATGTTTATCTCCCCCCTCACCCCCACCAAAAGGATTATACTCCATTTTGCTGAGTGGGTTATTCTTGGCTGTAAGCCTAACTCCTTTGCCTTCCAAAATATCATATTCTAAGCTCTCTGCATCTTTAACATGGAAGCTGGTAAATCTTAATGTGATCCTGACAGTGGCACCATAATATTTGAATGGTCTCTTTCTGATTGTTTGCAAAATTTTCTCCTTTGTTTGGGAGCTCTGAAATTTGGCTATAATATTCTTGGGAGTTTTCATTTGGGGATTTTTTTCAGGAGGTGATTAGTAAATTCTTTCAATTTCTATTTTACTGTCAATTTTCATTTTACTCTAGATCTAGGATATAAGGAAGTTTTCCTTCATAATTTCTTCAAATGTGATGTCTAGGCTCTTTTTTAGATCATGGCTTTTATGTAGTTCAATAATTCTTGAATTGCCTCTCTCTGAGGGTCAAAGTAAGATAGCAGAAAAAATACAGGGATATTCATGAGCTCTCCCAAATTCCCCTCCAAACAACTTTAAATAATTCCTCGAAATGAATTTTGGAATGGAAGAACCCACAAAAGTTTGAGGTGAAACAATTTTATAGCCCAAGACAATTTAAAAGGTCATTAGGAAAAGTCTAACACTGGAGTGAGAGTGGAGCACAGTAGAGCTCCAGTACAGGCTGCTCCAGTACAGGTTCAGACCACAGCAAACCAGAACTAAATCAGCAATGGAAGCCTTCAGCCCATAGACGGTAAGGAAGTTGGACAACCGGTCAAAAGGAGATTACAGGGAGACCTTTGCTAGCACTGGGTCCAGGTCTCTGTTGCATTGTCTGTACTCAGAGCTGAGTCACAGTCCCAGGATGAAGAGGAACACTAGCATGCCAGAGCTTGTGGTCATAGAGGAGCACAGAGGAGCACAGTTCCATGATGGAAAAAAGTGCTTGTGGTCACTCACAAACTACAGCACTGGTAAGGAGAGTAATAAATATGCCTCTTTTTTAGATCATACAACCTTGGAAGAACTGAAAACTTACAGACCCCTAGAACTAGCTCTGAAAACAGCTGCACAAAAAAAATTCTGAAGCTTGAGACAGTGCCATCTCCACCCCTAGAGCAGTACCCAATTTTAACATAAAGTTAAAAATCAAGAAATACGTGGTGCAGTGAATAGAGCACCAGCCCTGGAGTCAGGAAGACTTGAGTTCAAATTTGGCCTCAATCTAGCCATGTGATTTTGGGGCAAGTCACTTAACCCCAATTGCCCTACCTTCCCCCCTCCAAAAAAAGAAAGAAACAACCTGGAGAAATGAGCAAACAGAAAGAAAAAAGAAGAACCTTGCCATAAAAACTTACTATGGTAACAGGGAAGATCAAAGCACAAACTCAGGAGAGTACTACAAAGTCAAAACTGCTACATCTAAGCCTCAAAGAAAGATGTAAATAGATCTCAGGCCCAAAAGAAGTCCTAGAAAAGTTCAAAAAATAATTTCAAAGTCAAATAAGAGAAATAGAGGGGAAACTGGGGAAAGAAAAGATAGTGATGCAAGAAAATCATGAAAAAGTCAACAATTTGGAGACACACACAAAAAAAATACTAAAGAAAATAACACCTTAAAAAAACAGAATTGGCCACATGAAAAAAGATATACAAAAATTCACTGAAGAGAACTCTTTAAAAAGTAGAATTGGCAAAATGAAGAAAATAATTTCTTAAAAATTAGAATTGGGCAAGTGGAAGCTAATGACACCATGAGACACTAAAACAATTAAATAAAATCAAAAGAATGAAAAAAGTAGAAGAAATATCTCACTAGAAAAACAACTGACATGAAAAATAAATCAAGGAGAGATAATTTAAGAATTATTCCTCATAATAGTTAGTATTTTGTAGCTCTTTAAGTTTTTTCAAAGTGCTTTACATATGCTATCTTATTTGATCCTCACAAAAATACTGTGAAGTAGATGTTATTATTAAACCAATTTTATAGATGGTAAAACTGAGGATCCTAGAGGCTCAGTGACATGTTTGGAGTTACAGTTAGTAAATGTCTCTATAAGAATTAGAACTTGGGGGGGGGGGGAGGCGGAGCCAAGATGGCGGAGTAGAAACAGCATTTCCAATGTGCTCTGCCCCACACAAATTTCAAATAATGTGAAAGGGGACTCCAAAAACTTCTGAAGCCACAGCACCCACAGAACAGCACAGAGAAGCTAACCTCCTGCTGAGGACAGCCCAGCAGCCCTGCAGGGAGCAGCCAGCACAGCTCTCTGAGAGCAGGCAGCACAGTGCACTGGGAACCAACAGCACAGCCTGCAGAGCCCAGCCCAGGTCTGAGGTTTTAGCCCCAGGGCGGCCAGACCTTCAGCCGGCAAGAGGGACCCCAGAACACCAGCAATTGTGGCGATTCCAGAATTATCAGCACAGATATGCCTAGGACAAAGTGAGAGGTTAGTGCCCTATGGACTTTGGGACCAGTATTTGGGGAACGTGTGGCTTCCTCCCCTGGGGGTGAAAAGCTGCTGAAGAAACAGATGCACAGAAGCCATTTTGCAACGTCAGTAGTGGCTCTAGCTGCTGATCTGCGAATTGTAGGGAGATCCAGCAATCAGTCTGGGGGTTAATCGCTTTTGCTTTAAACTGCCTGGATCTGGATTGTGGTCTGGGAGGGAAGTTTGGGGTGGGTATCCAACTTGCCAGAGTGGGTGAAGGCTTTACAGAGGCTACCCAACTGGCGGAAGTCGTGAAGACCCCACGTTTGGGCGGAAGCTCCCCTGTCTGGTGGCAGAGTCCTACTGTGGCAACAAGCCCAAAAAATCAAGTAATTAAGTGGCAACTTGCCTAGGCAAATGAAACAAAATAAACAGAAAAGTTCAACATTAGACTCCTATTTTAGGGGCAAAGAGGCTCAAAGCATGGTGGAGGACTGTGAGGTCAGAACTCCTGCACCAAAAGCCCCAGATGAAAATACAAGCTGGCTACAGGCCATAGAGGACCTTAAGAAGCAGATAAGAGAAGTGGGGGAAAATTTGGGAAGAGAAATGAAAAAGATGCAAGGAAAGTATGAAATGACAGTCAACAGCCTGACTGAGGAAAATAACACCTTAAAAAATAGACCAACTCAAATGGCAAAAGAGGCTCAGAAAGGCAATGAGGAGAAGAATGCCTTAAAAAGTCGAATTTGCCAGATGGAAAAAGAATCTCAAAAGCTCACTGAGGAGATTCATTCCTTCAGACTTAGAATGGAGCAAATGGAAGCTAGTGACTTTATGAGAAATCAAGATACTATTAAACAGATCCAAACAAATGAAAGAATAGAAGTCAATGTGAAATATCTCATGGGAAAAACCATTGACCTGGAAAATAGCTCCAGGAGAGATAATTTAAAAATTATTGGACTACCTGAAAGCCATGATCAAAGAAAGAACCTAGAAACCATCCTTAAAGAAATTCTCAAGGAAAATTGCCCTGAAGTTTTAGACCCAGTGGGGGAAATAGAGGTTGAAAGAATCCACAGATCACCTCCTGAAAATGATCCCAAAAAGAAAACTCCTAGGAATATTATAGCCAGGCTCCAGAACTCCCAGATCAAGGAGAAAATACTACAAGTAGCCAGGAAGAAACAATTTCAATATTGTGGAAACACAACCAGAATAGCCCAGGACCTGGCAGCTTCTACACTGAGGGATCGAAGAGCATGGAATATGATATTCCAGAGGGCAAAAGAGCTGGGATTGAAGCCAAGAGTCACCTACCCAGCAAAACTGAGTATCTTGTTTCAGGGGAAAATATGGTCATTCAGTGGAATAGAGGACTTTCAAGCATTCTTGATGAAAAACCAGAGTTGAATAGAAAATTTGACATTCAGACACAAGAAGCAAGAGATGCTTGAGAAGGTAATCAAGGAAAAGAAATCAAAAGGAACTTATCAAAGTTGGACTATTTACATTCCTATATGGAAAAACAATAACTGTGTTTGATGAAACCTCTCTCATTATGAAAATAATTGAAGAAGTGTACATGGCATATGTTCATAGGTATACATGGATAGAGGGCACAGGTTGAATTTGATGGGAAGGGATGATTCTTTTTTTTTTTGGAGGGCAATTGGGGTTGGGTGACTTGCCCGGGGTCACGCAGCTGGGTTTTTGTTTGTGTGTTGGGTGTCTGGGGCCGGATCCGAGCTTGGGTCCTTCTGACTCCGGGCCCAGCACTCTGCTCGCTGTGCCACCTAGCTGCCCCAAGGAAGGGATGATTCTTAAGGGGTGAAGTCAGGAGGTGAGAGAGGAAAGTGGCAAGAGGAGATGGAGAGAGACAAGGTAGGGTAAACTATCTCATGTAGAAGAGGCAAGGGGAAATATTTGCAGGGAAGGGGAAGAACAGGAAGGCAAAAAGGCAAAAGCATATTCTCATTGAAGTTGGCTCAAGGAGAGAATCACATACATACTAAATGGAATATCTTACCCTCACTTACTCTCCTGAGTAGGGGAAAGGAGGATGAGAGGGGGGATGATGGAGGGGAGGGCATTCTGGGGGGAGGGGAGATTGGAAGTACCTACTATCAACGAGGGACAGGATCAAAGTAGGGAATGGACCAGATGGGAAGTGAGACGGGTGGGAGGGAAATATAAGCAGTCTTTTACAATATATCTACTATGGTAATGTTTTGCATAGCTATACATATACAACACATACTGAATTGCTTATCTTCTCAGAGGGAGTGGGTGACAAGGGAGGAAGGGAATGGATCTGAAAATCGAAGTTTTAAATTTAAATGTTTCATAAGATGTCCAGGCATTGGGGCCCAGAGATTCACCTTGCCCTAATGGCAAAGTCAAAGGGGGTATGGGAGAGAGCAGATTGGATGAGGGGATATCTAGTGGGACTACTATTCTGGGGTGGTGGGTAGGGAAAAAATGGGGGGAAAATGTAACTCATAATCTGGTGGAAATGAATGATGTAAACCAGAAGTTAATAAAGCATTTGTTTAATTAAAAAAAAAAAGAATTAGAACTTGGCTTCCTGATTTCAAGTCAAGGCTAGAACTACGTCACCTATATAACTTTGTCATATTCTATGTTGTATACCAGTTATTTACATTAAAAAGCTATTTCTCTATCTATAGCTCAACTACCCTATGACAGATAAACTCCTAGCATTCATGGACCATGTTTTGATTTTCTTTGTATCTCTCCTCCCATTGCCTGGCCCCATATTTTGTACATAGTAAAAACTTAATAGATTTTTTTGAATGAATGAATAAATCAATAAATGAGTAAATCCTCTTCTTTAAACAATCTTTATTTATCTGGCCCATTCTAGAATTAACAAGATCATTAACTCATAGACAAAGAAATCACTATACTTCATGTAATACATGCCCCAATACCCCAAGCTCTGGATTTACATTAGTAAGATTCAATCTTCAGGCTGCCTCCAAAATCATTCCTCTCTTTGGCTTGTTCTGCCCCCACCCAGAGTTGCCTCTGGGACATAATAGAATGTAGCTGAAATATAGCTTGTGTTTAGGCTTTCACAGATGTAGGAAAAGGAATCCCTAAATCCCACACAATCACTTGAGGTAACATCATATATATTAGGTACCAAATAGTCTATATACCAACACTTGAAAACTGCAAAGAAAATATAAAGGCTTGACAGTGACCCATAAACAATCAATACAATTGCTTCTTTCTAGTAAATTCTATCCTTCTTTGGAGTCATAAAGTCCTTGAAACTAAACCTAAAGAGTCATTGTATTACTTAAAAAAAGGCAGAAAATGAGATAGAATTAAATAAATCACCTAAAGTACATACCAAATAAAATGGGATGTGTGTATGCTTTTAAAATAATTATAACTATTTATTTGGCAGTTCCTATTTCATCAAACTAGAAATAATTTCAAATATTTTAATAAAAATACATATTTAGGCAACATTATCTCTGCTCTACATCTCTTTGCACATCTATAATTTCTACTGCATATTAAAATTGTTCCTATTTTAATTTATTCTTTATCAATAACTTTTTTTCTAATCCAGGGTCCTAATAGCAGATCTCCAGAAAGCACTGGAAAAAGGAAACAGTTTGAGGGCCCAGCGGAATCGTAGATCGCTTCCAGGATACAGTTATGAAGTTTATCATTCTTTAGAAGAAGTAAGTAAACAAAACAGGGTTTTTGTTTTATATATGCATTGCATATCATCACATACATATGCACACATATTTATGCAACTTCATATATCATGGAATTTATTTATGATAACCATAGATAAAATGGGGGCAACTACGAGGTACAGTGGACAGTGCACAAGGCCAGGAATCAGGAAGACTCATCTTCCTGAGTCCAAATCTGACTTCAGACACTTTCTAGCTATGTGACCCTGGGCAAGTCACTTCACCTCATTTTGCCTGTTTCCTCATCTATAAAATGAAATGGAGAAGGAAATGGCAAACCACTCCACTATCATTGTAAGAAAACCCCAAATGGGGTCAGGAAGACTTGGACATGACTGAAAAATGACTGAATAAATAGATAAATATAAGTTTCAAGTAAGCACAATTCTTGTTCCATAATTTTTTAAAGGCTTGGTGCAGTAACCCTAAGTGCATGAGAATCACAGAAAGGAGCTCAAAGTCTACCTCGTTCAATTCACCTCTGAACAAAAATATTCTCTATAACATTCTGAGCCTTAGCAATTCTAAAATTTCTCTCACAGGACCATTCCATGTCGATGTTCATTGTTCATTAATGATTCATCTTCTGTTACCTGCCCTTGCTTCCATCTCTTACATATCTATTTTGATTAGCTCCTTGTGTATTCATGTTAGTCTCTTAAGTCAATTCCTGTTCTTCCTCTTCATCAGAATTTCATCTCTTCATGTTTTCAGAATTTCGTCTGTAAGAGATTCCTATCCCTCCAAGACTGACTTCCTTATGAAATTTTAGTCCCATGAGATCCTACCTACTCTTCCTCTGAGGAAAAAATGATAATGATGAATATATTCAAATCTTTTGGATTCATATTTTCCTGAAGCTGATTTCTACTTTTTACCCCCTACCCATTTTGTGGAGAGCAGAAAATATCAAAAAGTTCTACCCATCAAAAGACATCCAGTACAACTTGATTAATTTTTACTGCATAACTCTCTACAGCAAAACTGTCATTAATACATCAATGATCTATAATATTAGCATGGCAGATAGAAGGAATGCTTTAAAAAGCAGACCTAAAGAGGTACCATATTATTAAAAATAAAAAGGCAGAAAATGAGATGGGATCAAATAAGCTGCCTATTTGTACAGGGTACACAAAATGGGATTTTCTGTGTATGTCATGTTCCATGTGATAGTTCCTGCTGGCATTCTCTTTGTCCTTTTCAGGTTCTCCCTTTTGTGCCATAATTGTAATTGATTCTGACAGATTTTTTTTTACATTTGTGATTTTAGATTCAAAATTGGATGCATCATTTGAATAAGACCCACCCAGGCCTCGTTCACATGTTTTCTATTGGAAAATCATATGAGGGAAGATCTCTTTTTATATTAAAGGTAAAAAAGATAAGAAATTGCTGTGTTTGATGGAATGCATAGTGCCTACTTTTTTCAGATGAAATACTTATCAACAGTCATATTTTTCCACTTTGCCATGGGGCTGCTTGTTGAGGTGGGGATGATGGGGAGGAGGACTCTACAGTTTCCACATATTTTCAAAGTCAACCTCAGCTGCTAATTTGGGAAAATTTTTACCATTAGGATGTTGGATTATAATTTATTTTCCCCAACTGAAAGTTCTGGAAAAGCTTCAATTGATGCATTTGGAAAATTAATGGTCTAGAAAATTATGGGGTTTTTTGAATGCTTAAGATGAACTTTTGAAGAGCTAGATATAGCTAAGACCTCCTCTGAATATCATGTCAGGGGCTATATATTGGATATTGAATTGAAAATCATCTATCTCATGTTAGAAATAGCATTTAAAAAGGGGGGACTATAAGGGGGAAAGTGGCATCTGGTGCTTCCTTCATTCTATCTAGCTCAGCAAACTCCTGTTGGTTTCTGCTTCATCTTATGTCTTCCCCACACCCAAGAAATAGACTGATATTAGAAATAGACCTAAAGCATAGGTGACTCTTTGAAAAATTTTGTAGGAAAAATGTTACTACACGATCATAAAACTTGTATTAGTATGTGACCCAGGAGATAAAGCTCAAAGCAAGAGACCAGATTTGAAGAATATTTTTGGTTCTCTGATTTGTAAACTGGGCAGGATATTTTCCTCTTCTACATAACCAGGCCTGGACTTCTTGAACAGATAGTAAATCCATTCCCTTTTTTGGTAGGTTATTCAATGAGACAAAGGTACTGAAGAATGATTCAGAAATATTGCTGTTGGTCACTGAATCAAAAAAGCCTGAGATGGTTATTATGAATACCTTTGTTTTCAGCTGGGCAGAAGATCCCGGGCTTACAAAAGAGCTGTCTGGATAGACTGTGGTATTCATGCAAGAGAATGGATTGGTCCTGCCTTTTGTCAATGGTTCGTAAAAGAAGTAAGTTGAAACCCTTTTTGCAATCCTTCTGCTTCGGGATTCATGGCCTATCTGTGCTTCTGTGGATGTTTATTCTCTCCAGGATCAACAAAAGCAGTTTTAAAGCCAGTGTCAGTCAACTGAATGTTATGAAACTAAAGTAGTTGAAATACTTAAGATGCTACAGTCTCTAAGTGAATTCCAGGAAATTGTCCCATGTATGACATTCAGCTTGTAGGTCTTGGCTCCTTTCATCTTCTCAAAATGACTTTGCATAGGCTATATTTATTAATGAGGCGATGAGAGGACTTTAGTGCTTTATAGTGTCACTCTGTTATTTACACATTTGCAAAAATGGGGCCTTTAAAATACAGTAGTGAATTATACTTTCATTCTGTAACACTCTATATTAGGCAAAGTTAATGACATTTTCACCCAGTCTGGCTCAGTGGGTTGAGACAATTACTTAATCCACTAAATCTTCGAATTGCCACTCCCTAATCTTTTTAGTCAGTATACATTAATCATATGGAGAGAGAAACCATGTATAAGATTCATCCATTCAGTATAGAACACTGTACTAGTTGCTATGTGGTCAGGCAAAATATAGAAATTAAATTTAAGGACATAGACACTGTCATCAAGGAACTCACCACCCAAAGGGAAACAAGGAGTGAAAATAGAGTAAGTAGAACAAGAGATACAATGAGAAAAGGACCAGAAAAAGGGAAGCCCGCTAAAAATAATAAGAGTTGTGTAGTGGCAATGTGGATGTAAATAGAGCTGGAACTGGCATCAGGAGACCTGGGTTTGAATTCTAGAGTCAATATTTATTTATTTTGTGACCATAAGTGTATCATTTAACTTTTTTGAGCTTCAGTTGACCCATCTGTAAAACAATACATTCCCTAACTACATCATTTACTCATTCAACAAACATTTATTAAGTACCTATTATATTCCAGATACTGTATTTTAGGGGCAGTAATACAGAAACAATATGAAACAGTCCCTACATTCAAGGAGCTTAAACAGATAAGTATTACAAAATACATATGAGGAAACACAAACAAGTAAACTCAAATCACATTATCAAATAAATACAAAATAATTTTCAAGTTGGAGGGAATTGGCCCCAGGACTACCAGAACATTGCATGTAACTAAATGGATGCTTAATAAATGCTTTTTGATTGACTGGTTGAGGAGTCAGGAAAGGCAGCTAGGTGATGAAGCATATAGAGCACTTGGAGTGGAGTCAAGAAGACCCATCTTCCTGAGTTCAGATCTGACCTCAAACACTTGCCAACTGTGTGACCCTGGGCAAGTCACCTAGCTCTATTTACCTTAGGTTCCTCATCTTTGAAATGAACCAGAGAAGGAAATGGAAAACCACTCCAGTATCTTTGCCAAGAAAACCCTAAATGGAGTCATGAAGAGTCAGACATTACTGAATGAGAAGAAGAAATGGCACATGCTAAGAACTATTTTGAAGAAAGTATTGTGTAATCCTTACAGCACTATATAAATATGAGTTATTATTCGATGAGCATGTAATAGTTTTAGTTTGACAGTGTGACAAGGAGAGAGGTTTCTAGGCAGGGCAGTGCTATATATGATGGTTTAGCAATGAGTGTAGTTAAATTTTATTCCTGGAAAGGTAACATGGGGTTAGTTCCCCAAAGAATGGGGTAGTTTTGTTCTTTTTTTCTACCCTGGAATGAGTTAGGGGAAAATAAAGAGAAGAACTATCTTGATCAAAGTAGCAGCTCTGCTTGCCATTTATTTCTGATCTTATACCATTTGGTGGTATTCACTGAGCATGTTGATGTACCATCATGCTGTACCATTCATTGAGTTTGCTGAGTGTCAGAGGTAGGTCAGAGCATCTCCACAACAAAAGGGTGTACTTCAGAGTTGTACAATATCCCTGTTTAGGAAGCATTACACACACACACACACACACACACACACACAATCTCCCCTCACTTAAACTATCTAACTTCTGCCATAGTATCCTGCCTCCTTTCCAACCTCTACCTTCCTACTGTTGCCTTTGTCATCTGGATTAATAGATTAATGAAAGGTAGTTTTTAGGTCATTGGATATATGAGTGTGTGACAACCATGAAGGAAACTTTAAAGGAAAAAGGAGACATAAGACACTCTATTTCCCACCATCACCCCCAGCAGCATCTGAGGCAGCAGTGCTGTCTTATTCAGGACTTCCTATCGGGCTTTCATCATATTGCCTAAATCTATATTCATACCTGGGGCAACTAGGCAGCACAGTGGATAGAGTACAGGGCCTGGAGTCAGAAAGACTCCTATTCTTCAGTTCAAATCTGGCCTCACTTAATAGCTGTGTGACTGAGCAAGTCATTTAACCCTGTTTTCCTCAGTTTCCTCCTGTGTAAAATGAATTGAAAAGTATCTTTGCCAAGAAAATCCCAAAAGGAATCATGAAGAGTCAGACACAACTGAAAAATGACTGATAATAATATCCATACCTGATGTAGGCACATGAAGAAAACCAACCAGATACAACCACATGGTATAGTTAAAAATGGACACAAGAGACCTGGGTTTAAGGCCCTGCTGCCACTAACTAGGCAATTAACCTCTAGAAATTTCAGCTTTTCTCATCTATGAAATAATACTAGAATTATTAACTTCATAGGATTGTTGTAAAGATCAAGTGTGATATAGTATTAAGTGCTTTATAGCCACACAATTCAATACATTCATTCAATAAATACAGACTTGTCTTGTTTTATTGTACTTTGCTTTATTGAGTTTCACATATATTGTGTTTTTCAAAATTGAAGGTCTGTGTCAAGCAAATCTATAAATACCATTTTTCCAACAGTATGTGCTTACATCATGTCTGTGTGCCACATTTTGGCAATTTTCACAATATTTCAAAATTGTTCATTATTATTATATCTGTTGTGGTGATCCGTGATCAGTGATCTTTAATGTTCCTATTGTAATTGTTTTGGGGCACCATGAACCACACCCACATAAGATAGTGAACTTAATAAATAAATGTGTTCTGTGACTGCTCCACCCACCTACCATTCCCTCTCCTTGGACCTCAGTATTCCCTGAGAAATAGCAATATTAAAATCAGACCAATAAAGTCCCTACAATGGCCTCTAAGTGTTCAAGTGAAAGGAAGAATTAATGTGGCAAATTTCATTATTGTATTACTTTGAGAAATTGACATAACCATCACAACCTTCAGCAACCACCACCTTAATTAGTCAGCAGGCACCAATATTGAATCAAGACCCTTCCCCAGCAAAAAGATTACTTCTCACTAAAGGCTCAAATGATGATTAGCATTTTCCAACAAAAAAAAGTATTTTTAATTAAGGTGGGTATAATTTTTAATGTAATACTATTGCACACTTAATATACCACAGTATAGTGTTGTTGTTGTTTGTCCTTCATTCTTGAAGGGGGTCAATGTGATGTCTTGACTTGCTCATGAATTGGATTTAAGTGAAGCAGAGCTGCACAAAGTTGTCAGCCTCACTCTCTCCTCCAGTGTCACTGAAGTACAATGGCAAGACAAAAGTCAAGTTGACTGGCAATGGCCCAGGATACAGTGGGTGAACTTGGTCTTCCTAAATTAAGATCTTTCCCAGGTCTCATTTTGTCCTAGGCAATGCCCATTGAATGAGTAAGTGCTAGGTAAACATAACTTTTATACGCACTGGGAAACCAAAAAATTCATGTGACTCACTTTTTGCAAAATCCACTTTATTGTGGTGGTCTGGAACAATATCTATGAGGCATGATTGTATGTATAAGCACCTACTGTATGTCCAGGAAACATTCTAAGAGACAGTGCCTCTTTTCAAGGAGCTTATGGTCTAATGCTAACAATTATGTACAAAGAAGATAGACTCAGAATAAATTGGAGATAACCAACTGAATGAAAGCATTAGAATTAAGGGGGAAGATCAGGAAAGACTTCCCATAGAAGGTGGGATTCAGGGGAACTCGAAGTAAACCAGGAGCTAGAGATGAGGATGGAGAGAATTTCAAGCATGAGGGACAGTCAGTGAAAATGCCCAGAGTTGGAAGATGGAATGCTTTATGTGAGAAAGAGTGAGGCCAACATCACTGGATCACAGAGTACATGGTAGGGCATAAAGTGTAAAAGACTGAAAAGGGGAGTGGGATTTACAGGTTGTGGAGGGCTTTGAATGCCAGACTATTTTATATTTGATCCCAGAGGGAATAGAGAAGTACTGTAGTTATTGAGGGTGGAGGATGACATGGTCAGACCCACATCATCAGATGACTTTGGCAGCTGAATGGTAGATGGACTGGAGTGGAGAGACTTGTGGCAGGGAGGCCAACCAGCAGGCTATTGCAATAGTCCAGTCATGAAGCAATGAGGGACTATACATGCCAAACATTACTGCAACACTTCTTATATGCTGGCCACTGGGAGATTCAAGAGCAAAACAAAGCAATCTCTGCCCTTATGGAACTTCTGATGGTCAGCTATTATCATAGATTATGTGATCTCTCAGATCCTTGCCAATCAAAAATACTATAATCCTGTTAACTATAACTCTATTTCACACCTATGCTTGAAATAATCATTCTTGGGCTTTTCCTGACTTTGATTTCACACACACACACACACACACACACACACACACATACACACACACCCCTTGTGTGCATAAGCAATACAGTATCTTAAACAGTGCGAAAATCAGGCCATCTGTGTCCCCCTGGAACAAGTACCTTGGCTATATGTGATTCTAACACTCTAGAACTACATGCCAAACTTGGCCTATTTACACAGAAGCATCATTTCCATTTCCCTCTGTCTCCCCTTCAGAATATTCCTCTGCTACTCCATACTGACTTTGCATGCCAAGGGTAACATCATGCCCAGAATAGAGGCCCTGCCTCCATTCCTCTCTCCCCTCCTTCTATCAGCATTCCTACATCCCCATGGCGTGCTCGGAGAGGCAGGACATTATATTAGGAAAAGCCTTGGACCAAGGTCAAGAGTCCTGGGTTCTAGTCCTGGCTTCACTACTAACTAGCTGTATAACCTTGAATCAGTCATTTTCCTCTCTGGGTCTCAGTTCATTCATCTGCAGAGCAAAAAGGTTGGGCTTGATTATCTCTGTGGTCCCTCCTAGCTCTAACATCCTGTAATTCTCTGAACCTTCACTCATACTTCTGTGTCTCCTGTGACCTTGGCCAAGACATTTAGCTTCTCTAAGCCTATGTTCCCTTACTGCTAAAATGAAGAGCAGCTAAATGGTACAATGGATAGAGCACCAGACTTGGTGTTAGGTAGACTTTTTTGTGAGTTATAATCCAGTCTCAGACACTTACTAGCTGTGTGACCCTGGGTCACTTAACCCTCTTTGCCTCAGTCTCCTCATCTATACAATGACCTGGAGAAGGAAATTGCAAACTCCTCCAGTATCTTTGGCAAGAAAACCCCAAATTGGGTTACAAAGAGTCAGATGTGACTGAAACAACTGAACAACAACAAAAAAAAGGAGAGGTTGAAAATAAGTGCCCCGATGCACCTGCTAGCTTTGAATCTATGATCCTAAGAATCTGGGTGCCCCAATGAAGGAATAGAGAACAGCAAAATCAGCAGTTCCTGTTTCTGAATGGGTCACCAGTCTGGAAAGCTTGTTTTCTTATTCATTTTTATTCACTTAAATACAACTCATATTTCAAACAAAGAATCAACAGCTGCTAAATGGAGAACCCTGAAAAACAGGCCTTCAGAAATGTAAATTATACCATGTATTTTTTGTTGCTTCATCTCTCAAACTGGCAGCCATCTAATTGTGTCAGAATACACTCACTTCATTTTTCATGCTTTTTTTCTGATTTCTATACTTGCCATCTTCCTCCCTATTTCCTAACACTTGGAGTCCATCAAATTCTATTTTGGTCATGGTTAGGAGCTCCTGCAAGCAAAAGAAAATTTAAATTAATTTGATGGATCAAGATTGTCTCTTGTAAATGATTGCTTATTACAAAAGTTGCAGAACCTTTGCTAACATTGTACCATTATCCATGATACTTTGTGATATTTTCTTTGACTTTACTAAAGTCTGTATTGAAATCACCAGATGCTCCCTTCCCTCTGGAAATGGAAAGGAGTTTGGAGGAATGCTGCCCATTGGCAATAAAGTTTCAAAAAAACAGACCAAGGTAGAGATGTTACTAGCTTTGCTTCACTTCAGGTAGAAGAGAAAGACAACTGGAGAATATAAACAAATATCAAAAGAAGTGGCAAAAATCCAAAGAAAGACACTGCCCAAAGGAAGTAGAGAAGAGCCCTGAGGAAGCTGGAAGAGTTATAGGCTATCAACCCAGAGGAGTTTTTAGAGGGACAAAAAAGGAAGAATCTCAAGAAAGGCAGAAAGAAATAGATTTGAGATGGTGAAAATTAGTTGTCATATAAATTAAATAAGATTATGAAATTGA
This sequence comes from Gymnobelideus leadbeateri, assembly GCA_011680675.1. Taxonomy (NCBI): domain Eukaryota; kingdom Metazoa; phylum Chordata; class Mammalia; order Diprotodontia; family Petauridae; genus Gymnobelideus; species Gymnobelideus leadbeateri. The sequence continues at coordinate 23,705 of WOXC01009638.1, read as the reverse complement.
ATAGAAAAAAACCTGATTTTCCCATTCCTGGAAGATTTCTATAACATCCTCCAACAAGTGTTTTGTTGTTTCTAGTATGTAATCAACAAGAGACTTTATGAGGAATTAAGTCAAAATACAGAGTGTTGTCTGTTCCCCCAAAGAACCTACAATCTAGATGTAAAAATAGGAGTCCAGTAAGCCCAGTCCTTCTGAGCATGTGTAGAGTACCACTGATACAATTCCCCGGGTAGAAGAGACTAGAGACCCTGTTTCCAGAAGAGTCATGATGACATGTAACGTAAATGTCTTGGACAGACTTTGGAACATTCATAGACTTACTGGAACTGATTTCAGTGTACTAACCACATGTTAAAGAGCAGCCTCCTTGATTTACTATGGTTGTAGAATCAGAACTGGTGCCTTCAAGGAGGTATTACTTAGCCTAAACTTCTCTCTTGGTTGGGATTCTTCACTCATGTTTTGACCTCCTTTTTTTGTCTGACTTCTTGCTGAAAGTTGGAATCTGGTGAAAGACAATGCTGTGCAGAGAGAAACACCTTCTTGGGTCTTCTTCCAATGAATCCAGGTCTCAGTTCTTTTCCTACCTGGGCATTTGTTCTTTCATTTCAGGAGAAAGATGTTGGAGGTTACAACCTTGCAAGTTTCAAAAAGTCAGGATTGTAAGCCATCTTGGAATCCAGGAGTCTGGAAATCTAGGAATCCAGAATATTAGGACTCTAGGAGTCTGGAAATTGAGTAAATAATGGGTTTTATAGCCAACCCATTAGTACCTGAGATAAGAATTCATTTAGCAAGTATTGATGGGCTGCTATACAGAAATTATATTAAATCTGAGTCCATTCTTCCCAGAGGTTGAGATGGAACTATAGCCAATGAAAAAGGCTGATCTTCAACACATGGTTAGCAGACTGAGTCCAGTTACAGAATTTCTATAGATATTCCATAGCCTCCCCAAAATAGTTTATGACATGCCATGAAGACTTTCTCAAAATCAGGCTCTCCCTTCTCTAGAACTGCATCATTGGCACTCTATGCATACATGTAAAGACTGGGACCATAGGCTAAATCCCATTACATTAGGAAGATAAGTTGGGCAGTCATATGCAAAACTGAGTAGAGCCTGGAATCATGACATCAAGCTAGGAAGCGCTCATAATAATCAAAACATAAAGACATAAATTAATTTTTAAAAAGTGCTAGAAATAAAAAAATGAAGATGATCAGCATCTCGAAGGGGAAAAAATCAATCACCAAATACTGATTGAGTCCCTACTTCTATATAAGGAGGCACCATGCTAATCAATGAAAAGGAAACAAAGGACAAAGCACTGTCTTTCATTGAGAAGTTTACAGTCTGGGGAAGAAAGACCAATCTAAAGGTCAATCTAATCGAACAAGCTTTTGTCTTTTCTCTCTGTCTCTGTCTTTCTCTCTTCTCTCTCTGTCTCTGTCTCTCTTCTCTGTTTCTCTTTCTCTCTGTCCGTCTCCACGTCTCTCTCCCTCTCTATGTGTAAATTCTTCAGCATCCATAGATCCAAGAATTTACTCATCATCTCTATTGAGATGACTCCCAGATCTATATATCCAGCCGGGTCTCTCCCCCAAGTTTCAGTCATAAAGCATCAGTTAACTATTGCACATTTCAAATTGCATTTCCCAGAGATCATCCCATCGTTTCTAAAACTGAACTCATTTTTCTCCTAAACCCTCCCCTCTTCCAAACTTTCCAATTTTGGTCTAAGCCCACTACCATTCTTCCAGTGTCCCGGATCCATAATGTTGGCATTTACTGGATTCTTATATTTCCTTCACACCATATAACCAATCAGTTGCCAAATTTGCCCTTTCTACATTCACAGCATCTTTCATATCTGATCCCTTCTCTCTATTCACAGAGTTGCCATCTTAGTTCAAGTCTTAGTTCCCTTTTCACCCAGATTATTTCAATGCTCTCTCTACTGTTTTCCCTATCTTAAGTCTCTCACCACTCCACTCCATATTACTCACTACTACCAAAACAGTTTTCCTCAACTGCAAATCTGGTCATGTATCTCCCCTACTCAACCAATTCCATTGACTTCTTAATGTTCTAGGATAAAATATGAACTTTCCTCTTTAGCTTTTAAAGCTCTACAGAAGCTGGTCCCTGCCTAAACTCACTGGACATTACTCCCACTTCTGCACTCTATGATTAAGTCAAACTTGCTTTCTCTGTTCCTCACCCATGACCCTCTTTCTCCATTATCTCTGTGTCTTTGCACTGGCTGTCCCTCATGCCTAGAATGCACTCTCTCCTTACCTCTGCCTCATAGTTCTCTTTCTTTTTTTAAGAGGCAATTTAGGCACCATCTTCTTCATTGAACCTTTCCTAATCTCCCCAGCTGCAAGTCCCCTCCCTCCCAGACTAGCTTGTATTTAAATACTTTGTATAGATATATTATTTATATTTATTATGTGTGTGCATGTGTACATATGTATATATACGTACACACCCAGAGACAGAGAGACAAACGGAGAGGAAACTAGGTGGTACAATGGACAGAGCACCCGGCCTGGAATTAAGAAGATGAGTTCAAATTTGGCCTCATATATCAGCTGTATAACCCTGGGCAAGTCACTTAACCCCTACTTGCCTCAGTTCTTCATCTGTAAAATGGGGCCACGCTGGAGGAGGAAATGGAAAACCACTCCAGTATCTTTGCCAAGAAAACCCCATGGACAAAGTCCATGGGGTCACATAGAATCCAACACTACTGAATAACAACAAATGTGATGACATATTTGTCATCTCTGTTTAAATTTAAGTGATAGTTTCATTCTTTGCAATTATATCCCTAGTGCTTAGCACAGTGCCTGAGGCATGAGAGGCACTTGATAAATGCTTACTCATTGATTGATTGATCCCAAGGTATGATGCCAGGCACTGGGGTTACCAAGGCAAAACAAATATCAAGGAACTTTTCTTTGGGAGATGAAAGCACATACAAGACAATTATCAGAGAGAAAAAAAACACTAACAACTAAGGAGATAAAATGTGGAATGAAACAGATAAAAGAGTCACTGAGTCCAAAGTTGAGAGCCCATGTGACTGAATGAGTATTGATGCAATTGATAGAAACAAGGAAACTTCTCACATGTTTTGCAGAACCATTTTGCTTAGCATTACTTATCTTCAGTTAGCTAGAGTGCTAGGTAGGTGAAATAATGAATCACAATGGAATAAGAGAGCATTTAATGAACATATGGAGAAGATTCAGTAAATAGCCAAAACCAATGAGCTAAAAATAGACCAACTCTCTCAAACCACCTTTTCCCTCTTCCTTCTCAAATCCCTAGAGCCTGACTGATTCTATATTGTATCTGTCTACCCTCAGACCTATTCAGATTCCTCTTGAAGCAATTCTCTGGTCCAGCAATGTCCCCACCTCCCTCTCCCACATCCTCACACATTTCTGATGCTAATTACATGATTCAATAAGAGAGGCTAACCAGAAAAGAGGAAGATTTAGAAATGTAATAGTGGAGATTCAAATAAAATGTTAGATTTTGAGGGTAGGCAAAAAGAATATTACAGTTTGGTTTAGTCAGATATACCTTTTGGATATGACCTATAGCTCCCTCACTATTTTTTTTACATGAGACTTAGACTTCATTGTTTCTGATACTGATAGAATTGTGTTTGTCTCATCTGTCAGAATCACCCCTAAGTGTGTAAAACAATTTCTGCCTGATTCCCTTTCAGCAGTTTGCTATTGCCAACCTCTCAGATTGAGTATTTCAAATGGGCTGCTACTGTGTTGGCCCATGAGTTATTTGTAGCATTAATTCTTGGCTCAAATAATTCTGCATTGCCAGGGAAAAGTTCACTATCTCCTTTGTTTCATAGATCATTTTTGAAAGTAGGCCAAAAAGCACAAATTGAACACACAAGACAATGGAACTAAGCTAACTCAATAGTGCCTGTCATATATTCATTCAAAGCTTTTAGAAACAGTAGCCTGTTAAAATTCCACAGAGAGAGGCAGAACGCTTTGAGGAGGAAGAGTTTATCAGTTGTTAAAGTTTGCTGTCTTAGGAAAGGAAATGTGCCAAAAGTGGAAGAAATATAGAGATAGCCATAGACTCTATCACCTATAATGGAAGCTATGGAATTTATGGTTAGAGACAAGGCAAGGAGAAGAATGGGAGGAAAAACTTTAAATTCTCTCCTGGTGTGAAACCTTCCAACACCATGCAATTCTCACCAGTTCTGATCTTTGCTGAAATGATCTTTACCCTGGAATGAAACATGCAATTGATAGAGGATAACTCCCACCTCATTTACAAACAGAATCTGAATTGCTTTTTCCTTCATGAACAAGTTTCATTCAAAAGCCCAGTTCATGAGCGCATGCTGTCTTTCCTTTTTCTCTAGTAAGTCAGAAGATACCACTGATTCAAAGGAAAAAGGATTTAATGAAATTGCATAAAAAGAACACTTGAAATAAAAGCATTCCCCAAAAACCTGGGGTACGGTGTCCCACAAATATATATTGTATTCTGATTGGAAGATGGACTATACATAAGGATCATGAATGGGGAGAGTGAGAAATTTAGGGAAACACATATAATGGGCAACATATGAAGAACACATTTGACCAAGGCACACATGTAAAGGGAAGGGTACATCATGTCTCTGACTCTACAGAGCCACTAGTTATCTTCTGGTGGATGTCATCATACAGCTCTCACTGGTCCTACTCAGTAGATGTAACATCTTCCCCAGAGTGTTGTTCTCTGATCCTTACTGGTCTCAACTGAGTGCTGCTAGGTGAAGGTACTAGACTCATGGACTCAGGCTTGGCTAGTCAAGCCAAATCAGCATCAGCTTCAGACTGCTTGGGTGTAGCGGCTAAAACCTCTCCCAGCTAAGGGTGGAATGATAGCCTTTTAGGCATAGCCACCAAATGCAGCTGACAAATGTCAGGAAGAGCACTCCTAGGCTAAAATTAGGTCTTTCCTTTTCAACTCTTATGTTGAATGAGTGATCAAAGATCTCTGTTGGTTGATTTCTAGTTTGCTATAACAAAAAATAAGATAAAAAATCAAGATTTACCAATCTAGCTCACATTTCTATCTTTTTATGTTCATCTGTCAGCAACAAAGCCTGTTGGCTGTATTTTGGTCAATGAAAAACAGATCCCCTACACATAAATGTCCTGTTTTTACTGTACCTCCATGTTAAAGGCCAGCCTTGTTCCCAAATGATGAGCTATGATATAGGACTCAACATTTATTCTTAACTAAGGAGTCATTCATAGTAGATAGTCACACGAGTAAACAGGATTTTTGTGACTTTTGAATGGTTGGAATCAAGAAGAATTTGCTTTCTGACATATAGGATAGAAGAAGTTAGGTGTCTCAGAGTCTGGAAGACTTCTCCAATGTGAGAAAAGAATCCACATCAAGAAAAAAATTGTTTTAGTATAATATCCATATCCTGAGGTTGAAGTACAAGTCACCTGTCTCAGGATTATCCATAAATAAATGGAAATTATAGCCTCTTTTCATTCTGTTTAGTTTTTGTGAACATTAAGTTTAGAGAAACAAGTCCTCAAACCTAGGGATGAAAACCAGAGGTTCTGGCTGAAAAATGTGACATTGCCACATGTATACTAAAAATAAAATAGAGCCTTCTAAAGCACATGTGCAAAATGTGGTAAGTTAAAGGGAACACATGATAATTGAGAAGATAACTAATCCCTTTGCAACACTGATAATTAGATATAAAATCTGCCAAGTACTTGATTAGGCAAATAAAATTTCATATTTAATTGCATAATAGAAAATAGCTCATCATGAGGAAAATTATCTGCATTTTAAATTATATATCTTTTTATCTATAAGATAAATACAGTACTTTGATTCCTCGTCTGCTGCCTGTATTTCTCCTCTCTCTCTCTCTCTCTCTCTCTCTCTCTCTCTCTCTCTCTCTCTCTCTCTCTCTCTCTCTCTCTCCCCTTTCTCTCTCTCTCTCTCTCTCTCTCTCTCTCTCTCTCTCTCTCTCTCTCTCTCTCTCTCCCTCCTCCTCCTTCTTCTACTTCTTACCTTAACTTTTTTCATAATTGTCTCTTTTTCTATACCAGTGACCATAGGCAGATCCTCCCCCCCATTGTCTCTCCTGCTCTCCTGGGCAGGCTTAAAGAGCCCTATCTTTTTTCACCCCTAGAGGTAGAGTAGACAGGATGGTGATACCCACCAGGATAGTAACAGAGTTGGGGATCACTGCCCATTTGAAAGTGGGGGTCAAAGAAAGGAGCTAATTTTCCTCTTCAAGCCAACCTCTTCATACCACCACCACTACTGTTTTCTGTAAAGGGATGTGTGTCTGTGTATGTGTGTGTGTCTGTGTCTGTGTGTGTGTAAATAAATTCTAAGCCATACTAGTTGTGGTTTCATATCCAGTCTTGTGTATTTGGATACTTTGTTAATGGTTGCTAAGTTTAAAATGGCTATAAAACAAATTTTTTAGACTAAGCTGACATTCAGAGACGAACTATTGTCCAAGGTCACATAGCAGGTGACAAAGCTAGAGTTTGAAACTGAGCTTTCTGATTCAACTTTCAGTCTATACTGAATAAACCATTTCACTAAGCATTTATAAAGCACTAGACATACAAAAAATGAAAAATGCAGTCCCTGCTCTCAAGGAGCTTATAATTTAATTTAAAAAAGACACATACACAAATATAAATAGGAGAAATTAGATTAGGATAAATTATATTGATCTGAAAATTGCTAAATTTGCCATCTATGCCATTCCAAAGAGATTTATTCAAACATTAAAACTGAGCCAAGGAAGTCTCACCAATCATTTAATATGGTTGTTTACTAGCAAAAAATACTCATGCTGTATCTGGAGGCATCTAGGCAGAGCAATGGATAGAGTACCAGGCCTTGAGTCAGGAAGACCTGATTTTAGATCCAGCCTCAGACACTTGATTAGCTATGGGACCCTGGGCAAGTCCCTTAACCACTGTTTGCCTCAGTTTCCTCATCTGTAAAATGACAATAATAATAGCACCTACCTTGCAGGATAGTTGTGAAGCTCAAAGGAAGGGATTGTAAAGCACTTTTGGCACAGTGTCTGGCATGTAGTAAGGACTGAATAAATGTTATCTTTTATTACTATTGTGTGAGAAACATGCACCCTTCATCTTGCCATTACTACTGTCCTGACTTCCTAACAAATGTGATATAGATATAGATATATATTTATGCACATACACACACACAGTGCACTGTGCTATAGCAATCAGCTCTAGAAGGAATGGTGGGAACAGACCTCCTTAGAACACATCCCTGACAGACAGAGGTATAGCAATGGCAACAGGGTTGTAGAAAATGAATTGTCAGTGTTTGAACTCATTCAGCTATACAGGCGAGGGAACAAAGTGTCCGCCAGTGACTGTTCTCCACTATCCAGACTGACATGGTGCTAATAGATAACCATAGGCATATATCTTTTCAAGCAAAATCACACAACTTACACCTACCAGTTCAATGAACTGAGAAATATCCCTGAGGAGATTATTATAGGATGTCCAGTCATGGGTAAACAACTAATGCTGAGTCAAATGCAACAAGTAATCAGGTATTTTCCATTCAGGCTCAAGTAAGGAATATACATGAGCTACATCTCGGATTCATACAGAAAAAAAAAACACCCAAGAACCATCTGTCTTAGAGTAGGCATCCTTATCTGAACAATTGTGATGAGTAATCTCAGGAGTAAACAATTCCAAGAATAAGAAAATGGTTCTGCATATAACAAAGTCCAAGGACAGTTCTCAGAATTAGCAAGACAGGTACATCCATGAAATGGGGAAATGGGAAGGAGGGTATTGCTAAATCAGAAAATAGAGTCAATATGACAAAAACCTGCCCCCATAGGTTTCTGTGTCTGATGTTGTATTCTAGATGATACAGTGGATAGAGAACTAGACCTGGAGTCAGGAAGACCAAAGTTCAAATCCTGCCTCAAAGCCTTTTGTAATCTGCCGTACCCCGTTACACCTTATACTCCATCACCCACATACTCTGTGATCCAGTGATGTTGTCCTCCTTGTGATTCCTTAAATAAGACACTTTCATGTCCCAACTCTAGATATTTTCATGGGTTGTCCCCATTGCCTAGAAATCTCTCCCTCCTCACTGCTACCTCCTGACTTCCCTGATTTCTTTCAAGTCCCAGCTAAATTCCAACTTCCAAAAGGAATTTTTTCCTGATCCATCTTAATACCTTCCCTCTGTGGATTATTTCCAATTTATACTGTACATTATTTGTTTGCCCATCATTGTTTGCATGTTGTCTCTCTCATTAAATTACAAGCTCCTTGAAAGCAGGGATGGTCTTTTCCTTTCTTTGTACCCCCAATGCTTAGCACAGTGCCTGGCACAGAGAAGACACTCAAGAAATATTTATTGATTGATTTAATGGTCCTAATCTCAATCTTCTTCAGTTTCTTCATCTATAAAATAGATATAATAGCACCTACCTCCCATAGATGTTATGAAGCTCAAATGAGATAACATTGGTAAAGCACCTTGTAAGCCCAAAGCACTATATAAATGTTAGCTATTACTGGCTATTATTATTATATCTAGGCTACATGGACAACACAAAGAGACATCATAGGGTCATAGGACTTGGCTTAGAGCAAGACAGGACCTTAAAGATTATGTCATCCAACTGCCTGATCTTACAGAGAAGGAAATGAGACCCAAGGATGTTAGCTGACTTTGTTAAGATCACATGAATACACAGAAGTAGACCCTCGTGCCCAGAGTCACAACAATAGTAAGTAGCACAGCAATCTAAAGTTCCAAAAATCAAAGGGGGCATTTATTAAGTGCCAGGCACTGTGCTAAGCACTGGGGATACAAAGAAATTCAGAAAGAGTTCCTTCAAGGAACTTGTATTCTAATGAGGTAAATTAACTTATCCACAGCATCCAGAATTTCTCCATTTGCTGTAAGCAATTGTTCCATACATGAATAGTATAGTGCTGACTCATGGAAAACTTCTGTTTTCAAGCCAAAATTAGCACAAAGGGCAGAGAATAGATTCATACTCTGTTGCATCTCGGCCTCACAAGCTGCACTGAGTGCATGATCATCTGGAAACAAACAGTCACAAATCAACTCTCCCTCCACTTTAGTCTTGGCTTGTAGCCTTTGCAAATTAAATAATTTACTGTCAGTATGGTAGCTTACCTTCCTTCAAGTTTCGTTCTCATTGAAGGCATCTGACAACATGGCTGAAAACACCATGCTAAAAAGCATGGGAGCAAGCACACAGCCTTGCTTCACTCATTGGGTAACTGGGAAAGCTCAAGAGCGTCATCCAGCATTATCCAGAATCTGTACAAGTGTTCCATCATGCAACTGGTGAACTTCTCCAGGCAAACAAATTTTGCCATGATCTTCCCCAAGCCCTCACAACTAACAGTATCAAAGGCTTTGGTCAGATTGATGAATGTTGTATATAGACCTTTGTTCTGCTCCTGACATTTCTCCTGGAATTATCAAGCAGCAAATACCATATTAATTGTTCTACAGCCCTTTATGAAGCCACACTGGCTCTTGGGTAGATGATTATTTTCCAGGTGAAGGATTAGCCTATTAAGAAGGACTATGGCAGGGGCGGCTAGGTGGTGCAGTGAGTAGAGCATTGGCCCTGGAGTCAGAAGGACCTGAGTTCGGATCCGACCTCAGACACTTAACACACACACAAATAAAAAAACCTAGCTGTGTGACCTTGGGCAAGTTACTTAACCCCAATTGCCCTCCAAAAAAAAAAGAAGGACTATGGCAAGAATCTTGTTGACAATTACTAAGAAAGAGACCCCCCAATCCCACCTTATATTGTCACAGGACAATCTATTTCTTTTTCCTTTTATAAAGGTAGACAATGGAGGCATCCTTGAACTCCTGGGGATAACCTCTTTTTGCCATATAACCCAGAAGATTTTAGTCAGCTTTTATGTGAGCAGTGAACCCCCTGCCTTGTAAATCTCAGCTGGAAGAATCATCACCAGGCTCCTTGCCACACGAGAGGCACCTACTGGCATTCAAAACTTCTTCTTCAGTTGAAAGTTTGACTAAAGAAGGATAAACTCCAAAATGAGATATATGGTCAATGGCTTCAACATTGATTGATGACAATCTATTCAGAACACAATGAAAATGTTCAGCCCATATCTCCTGGATCAGGTCTTTATCACTAATCAATGTGGTTCCATCAGCACTGAGTAGTTGAGATGCAACATAGGTCTTTGTCCCATAAATTGCCTTCAGGGCATCATAAAGAAATTTCGGATTGCTATTGTCCAATTAAAACTGAATTCCATCTGCCTTCTTACTGAGCCAAGAATCCTGCATCTCTCTAAGCTTGCACTTTACTTTTAATGGAGTTAAACTCTATCTTCTTCATTTTTCATTTAACAGCTTCTAAATAAGTTCACTTACCTTGGCAGTATACTTTCCAGGGATGTACGTATAGATGATGAGGCTGACACAGGCATTGCCAGAGCTAGCTCAGTGTTTGGGAGGCTCTGAAGGAAAGTGTGGGAGAGAAGAGGTATTAGACTGACTACCAAACTGAAGGTCCACAGAGCCATTGTGCTTACTTCATTGTTGTACGCTTGTGAAACCTGGACAGTTTATCAGCACCATGCCAGGAAACTGAATCACTTCCATTTGGATGGTCTTAGAGAGGTTCTGAAGATCACCTGGCAAGATAAGGTACCGGAAATGGAGATCTTTTCTTGAGCTGACCTGCCAATTATTCAAACTCTACTTCAAAAAGCATAACTCCAATGGACTAATCAGGTTGTGTTCAAATGCCAAACTTACATTTGTCTAAAAGATGATTTTACAGAGAACTCAAACAAGGCAACCCTCACATGGAGGTCAGAATAATACCAGCACATGCTCAAGATCTCTCTGAAGAACTTTAGACTCAATTATGAGACATGAGAAACACTGGCATAGGACCCCCCCAGCATGATGTGCCTACGACAAAGAAGGGGCTGTGTTCTATAAGCAAAGCAAAATTGCAGTAGCTCAAAAGAAACATGAGATGCAAATTTAGAGCCAGCTCCATACCAAATATTCATATGGACTATTTGTGCCTGACCTGTGGTAGAGCCTTCCAAGCTCATATTGGTCTGGTCAGTCATAGTCAGACACACTGTATCTTCACTCTGACATAGTGATGTCATTTTGGTCCACTCCAAGCATAAAGGACAACAACCATTCTAGTGGGAAATGTTGTTGTTCATTTATTTCAGTCATATCTGACTCTCTATGACCCATTTTTGGAATTTTCTTGGCAAAGTTACTGAAGTAGTTTGCCATTTTCTTCTTCAGTTCATTTTACAGATGAGAAAACTGAAGCAGTGTTAAATGACTTTCCCAGGGTCACACAGCTAGTGCCAGATTTGAAATCATGAAGATGAGTCTTCCCGATTCTAAGCCCAGTGCACCACCCTAATACACCACCCCGTCTAATGGGAAAATTATTATGTATTACATAATACGCATTTTATTAATATGATATTTATGACAAGCTAGCATGTTAATAAATTATTAATTACCTAGAAACTCTGTCTCTCAAACTTTTTATATGTAACAGAAGTCAGCTTGTACAGGAAGAGAATAAGGTCAGGAAAACAGCTAATGATAAAGTTTGGCCAAAATGTAGCAGTCTGGAAGGAGAGCAAGAAATAAAGCTGGAAAGACAGGATGGAGCCATATTGTGAAGGGCTGTAAGTAGCAGGTTATTTGAATTTTATTCTGTCAGCAATGGGGAGTCTCTAAGGTTTTGTAACCAGAAGCATGCTATCGTCAGATTTATGCAGTAGGAAGATCCTTCTTTTTGTCCCCCAGCTATGCAAAGGGTGGATTGGAGAGGGGAGAAACTAAAGAACTGAAGGCAGAGAGACCAACTATTAGGCCATTATGATAGGCCAGATGAAAGAAAATGAAACACTGATCTTTTAGGTTGGCAATATGAATGGAGAGGAGAGGATAAATGAGAGAGGTAGAATCAGTAATACTTGGCAACTGACTGTTTGGGAGTAGTAAGGTAAAATAACCTTTAAAAGTACTTGTAGTCTTTTTCTTAAGCTTGTGGTAAAGCTACTGGGGAAATATGCTTTAAAATAATTTTCTTACCCTTTTAAAATCTTTGAACTCTTACCGAGGTTATCTTCATTTGTAATATCATTTAAGTGGAGAACTGAGATAGATAGATAGATAGATAGATAGATAGATAGATAGATAGATAGATAGATGATAGATAGATTGTCTTTTCTTGAACCTTGAAAGCATTTTCTATTTTTATTCTTTTGTTGTGGTTTTGATATGTACCTAATTTAAAGATGAAAAGTGATTATTGGATATAATGTGAATTTAATATGTAAGAACAAGGAATGCTGGTTTCTGGACATCTCACTTTGGAGCAAGATACTTCCGATCTATATCTTTTGTCAGAAACTGTAGATTTCTTAAAATTTTTTAGTTATGTATTTTAAGTTTTATATCTAATCTACTTCTAGAAAGGATTTGAAGAGACTTACAAAATTAAATCAATGTGAGAAACAATTAAAAACAAAAGCAAATATGAAGCAGGACGATTAAAGGGAAAACCAAATCAAAAATCACTTCAGAGGAGCTGAGGATTCCATTTCACTGTGGACCCAAGTACCGAGGCATAAATTTAATACCACTGTGTATTGAATTTAACTATATATTGGGAGCCAAGGCAAAAAGAAAAAACACGTTCGATTATGTAATTCTTATTGTTACTAAAAGTCAGCAGGAGCTATTTTCTAGAACTGCATTCAAGGCAATAGAGAAATACATGGTCAGTATTAGCAGGCTGCAACCTATCAATGAGAGATAACACAGAAGTGGAATAAAAGCTGCCAGAGAATCAATAAATCAATCAACATGAATTTATTAGGCAGTCTGGAAAGGAAGATGCACCACCCCTATAACAAGAGCAAGAGATAATCAATGGACAGCCCTCACACTACATTGGTATCCACACAGTGTCAAGACAGCACAAGAAAAGTCCCCTGGAAGGATCAAAGGTCATAAATTTAGTGTCAGAAAGGAATATAACAATCATTTAGCCCAACTCCCTTTTTTATACTTGAGGAAACTTAGATAGAAGTTAAGTGACTTGGCCAAGGTAACACATGTAGTAATTCACAGAGCTGGAATTCAAACTAAGGTCCACTCATTCTAGCAGTTCTTTCTATAATACCGTATTGAACCACCTATGGTAGATTTGTTGTTGTTGTTGTTGTTGTTGTTGTTGTTGTTGTTGTTGTTGTTGCTGCTGCTGTTCAGGAGTTTTGCGATCATGTCTAACTCTTGATGATGACATTGGCAATTTCCTTGCTAGAGACTAGAGTGTTTTGACATTTTCTTTTCCAGCTAATTTTACAGATGAGGAAACTGAGGCAGGGTTAAGTGATTTCCCTAGTGCCACACAGCTAATAAGTGAGGCCAGGTTTGAACTTCTCTAATTAGTTTTCCTGACTTCAGGCCCAGCACTCTACTGTGCCACCTACTTGCCTTCATTTCCAGGAGGCTATGAAGAAGTCAAACAGGATAAGTAGGCATGAATATGATGCAGTCTCCAACACTGAAGGGTATATTCACATTAATGAGATCACAGTACCATTGGAGGACTCAAGCATTGAATTCAGTAGGAATTTATTACATGGGCACTTATGTAAAATATACTGGTTCAGCAAAAGAAACGTAAATGTCATTCAAATGGACTTTTTGATGCTCCTTCAGAGCATAGGGGGCCTAATGCTACATTTTAACTTGACAAAGACACTCATGTAGCAGCTAAGATAATATAGTCCAGAAATCTGATTTCTGATGATCTACCTTTAAACAGGAATATGTTGCTATTGCTATTGTTTAGTCATTTCAGTCATGTCTTATTCTTTGTGATCCAATTTGGGGTTTTTGTGGCAAAGATACTGGAGTGGTTTGTCATTTCCTCCTCCAGCTCATTTTACAGATGAAGAAATGGAGCCAAAGAGGGTTAAGTGACTTGCTCAGGGTCACACAACTAGTAAGTATCTGAGACCAGATTTGAACTCAGGAAGATGAGTCTTCTTGACTCCACCATACCACCTTGCTGCATACAAGAATATAGCTTACAGAGTCTATATGAGTAGCCAGTAATCATTTTCATTATACTCTGGCCCTCAAAAATAAAATATTTAAAACAAACCTTTTGCAAAAGAGTCTTTGTAAGGGACTTAGTCAAAGCCTGAGAACCTTCTGTGAGAGCCCTTTCTTAGCTCATGCCCTAGATTTGATTTTATTGTTAGTGTGGGGAGGAAAGAATAGGACATGGAATCAAAAAACTAGCTTCAAGCTTTGACTTAGCCCTCTACAAATCATATGACCTTGCATATGTCATTTAACTTCACTGAGTCTCAGTTTCCTCATTTGTAAAAATGGAACTAGGGGCGGCTAGGTGGCGCATTGAATAGAGCGGGCCCTGGAGTCAGAAGGACCGGAGTTCGGAGCCGACCTCCGACGCTTAATCCACACAAACAAAAACCTAGCTGTGTAACCTTGGGCAAGTTACTTAACCCCAATTGCCCTAAAGGGGCGGCTAGGTGGCGCAGTGAGTAAGAGCGCCGGCCTCGGAGTTGGGATGACCCGAGATCAGATCGGGCCTCAGAAAATGAGCACCCACGCATAAACAATGACTAGCCGTGTAACCTTGAGCAAGTTACTTAACCCCAATTGCTTTAAAAAAAAAAAAAAAAAAAATGGAACTAATATTTACACAACCTTCCACCTAGGAAGAACAGTGGATAGAAAACTAATCTTAACAGATCTGGAAAATGTATGCTTCTGGCTTTTATTCTAGAATGGTATGGAACACCAGCTGAGTCAGGGGCTGCCATCACTATGCTTCCTAAGGAGAAGGGAAACATTTTCTAAACATTAAAAATGATCAAGTATGGGGCGGCTAGGTGGCACAGTGAGTAAGAGCACCAGCCCCGGAGTCGGAATGACCCAGGATCTGTTCTGGCCTTAGTACTTAGCACCCACACATAAATAACTAGCCGTGTAACCTTGAGCAGGTTACTTAACCCCAGTTACTTTTTAAAAAATGATCGGGGCGGAGCCGAGATGGCGGCGCGTCCTAGCCACTCTTCCACCAGACTACCTCCAAACTGTGTAAAAAGGGACTCTGAACAACTTCGGGAGCCCCAGCACCCACAGAATGACACAGAGAAGCTAACCTCCCACTGAGGACAGCCCAGCAGCCCTGCAGGAAGGACCAGCACAGCATGGTGGGGAGCCAAGCACAGGTCCGCCTGAGTAGTGGTTTTAGCCCCAGGGCGGCAGGGCCAGCAGCCGGCTGGAGGGACCCCAGAACACCAGCAGCAGTGGCAATTCCAGAATTATCAACATAGACATGCCTAGGACAAAGTGAGAGGTTAGTGCCCTATGGACTTTGGGACCAGTATTTGGGTAACGTGTCGGCTTCCTCCCCTGGGGGCTAGAAGCCACTGAGGAGAAACGCCATTTCGTAGTTTTCAGTGGCAGCTCCAGCTCCTGGCCTGTGAACTGTAGGGAGATCCAGCAATCAGTCTTGGGGGATAATCACTCTTGCTTTAACCTCCCTGGATCTGGATTGTGATCTGGGGTGGAGGTCGTGGGTGGGTTTCCAGCTTGCCAGAAACGGAAGTTGCCCCCCCCCCCTACACTTTCTGGACAAAAGTTCCCATCTGGCACCAGGCCATACTGTGGCAACAAGCCCAAAAGTCAAGTAATTAAGTGGCAACATACCAAGGCAAAGGAAACAAATTAAACAGAAAAATGCAACCTTAGACTCCTACTTTGGGGGCAAAGAGGATCGAAGCATAGAGTGAGAGGAGCGCTGTGAGGTCAGAAGTCCTGCTCCAAAAGCCCCAGGGGAAAACATGAGTGGGTTGCAGGCCATAGAGGACCTTAAGAAGGACTTTAAAAATCAAATAAAAGAAGTGGAGGAAAAATTGGGAAGAGAAATGAGAAGGATGCAGGAAAAGTATGAAATGAGGGTCAACATCCTGACTGAGGAAAACAACACCTTAAAAAATAAACTAACTCAAATGGCAAAGGAGGCCCAAGAGGGCAATGAGGAGAAGAATGCCTTAAAAAGTCGAATTTGCCAGATGGAAAAAGAATCTCAAAAGTTCACTGAGGAGATTCATGACTTTATGAGAAATCAAGATGTTGTTAAGCAGATCCAAACAAATGAAAGATTAGAAAGCAATGTGATATATCTCATGGGAAAAACGATTGACCTGGAAAATAGATCCAGGAGAGACAATTTAAAAATTATTGGACTACCCGAAAGCGATGATCAAAGAAAGAACCTAGAAATCACCCTTCAAGGAATTCTCAAGGAAAATTGCCCTGATGTTTTAGATCCAGAGGGCAAAATAGAGGTTGAAAGAATCCACTGATCACCTCCTGAAAAAGATCCCCAAAAGAAAACTCCCAGGAATATTATAGACAGGTTCCAGAATCCCCAGATCAAGGAGAAAATACTACAAGCAGCCAGGAAGAAACAATTTCAATATTGTGGAAACACAATCAGAATAGCCCAGGACCTGGCAGCTTCTACACTGAGGGATCGAAGGGCATGGAATATGATATTCCAGAGGGCAAAAGAACTGGAAATGAACCCAAGGGTCACCTACCCAGCAAAACTGAGTATTTTGTTTCAGGGGAAAATATGGTCATTCAGTGGAATAGAGGACTTTCAAGCATTCTTGAGGAAAAAACCAGAGTTGAATAGAAAATTTGATATCCAGATGCAAGAAGCAAGAGATGCCTGAGAAGGTAATCAGGGAAAAGAAATCAAAAGGAACTTATCAAAGTTGAACTATTTATATTCCTATATGGAAAAACAATAACTATGACTGATGAAATCTTTCTCAGTATGAAAATAATGGAAGAAGGGTGTGTGGTCATATGAATACATATGTGAATGTGTGTGTATATGTTTACAGTTATACATGGATAGAGGGCATAGGTTGAATTTTTTGGGAAGGGAGGATACTTAAGGGGTAAAATTATGAGGTGAGAGAGGAAAGTGGCAAGAGGAGATGGGGAGAGACAGGGTAGGGTAAACCATCTCATGTAGAAGAAGCAAGGGGAAGTGGTTGCAAGGGAGGGGAAGAATAGGAAGGCAAAAAGACAAAACCACATTCTCTTTGAATTTGGTTCTGGGAGAGAATGACATACATACTAAATGGGATATCTCAACCTGCAGCAGAATAGGGGGAAGGGGGATGAGAGGAGGGATGATGGATGGGAGGGCATCCTTGGGGGGAGGGGAGGTTGGAAGTACCCACTATAGAAGAGGGACAGGATTAAGTAGGGAATGGACCAGGTGGGGGGTGGGATGAGTGGGAGGGAATTATAAGCAGCCTTGTACAATATATCTACTATGATAATGTTTTGCATAGCTAGACATGTACAACATATACTGAATTACTTATCTTCCCAGAGGGAATGGGTGACAAGGGAGGAAGGAAATGGATCTGAAATTCGAGGTCTTAAGATTAAATGTTTCAAATATATATAAATACTATTATTAATACTCTTTTGCTTGTAATTGGGAGATAAGATGTGCAGGCATTGGGACACAAAGATTTACCTTCCTCTAATGGAAAAGTTGATGGGGGTATGGGAGAAGGTATGGGAGAGAGTAGATTGGAGGAAGCGATATCTTGTGGGACTGCTATTCTGGGAGGTTAGGTAGGGGAATAATGGGGGGGAAATGATTGTAACTCAAAATCTGGCGGAAATGAATGATGTAAAACAGAAGTTAATAAAGCATTTGTTTAAAAAAATGATCAAGTGTTACTTCTTTTTCATTTGTCTTTTGATCTTATTTCACATTTCCCAACAAAAGTTTGTTTACTATCTGAGTTCCTGGTAGCTAGGTAAAGCAGCAGATAGAAAGTTGGACAATGAGACAGGAAGAACTGAATTTGAATTCCACCTGAATTTGAATTCCAGGCAAGTCAATGAACCTTTCTATGCCTCAGTTTCTTTATCTATGAAATGAGGAGATTGAACTTAATGACTTTTAAAGTCTCTGCTAGCTCTAAATCCTATAATATGCCTAGAATTGGTGTAATAAATGAGATAATATAAGCAGGGCCCTTTCCAACCACAGTTTTATATAAATTTGACTTCTCCCTGCTAAATACCTGAGAGAAGTGTTAGTTTATTAGAATAAGATTTAGTTTCCATACACCCTAGATATCTTAGGACATAATCCAAAAAAATAATAATAATAATCCCATCTATCCTACTATTGCCCTCCTTCCCCATCTTGAAGAGCACTTTTCAGACTAGAAATATGTCTTCTTCCTTCCATTTAGAATCCTTTTCTGGTCTTTTATTGGTCACTTAGGGAGTACAATGCTTCTTACCTGACTATACCTACTTGGTCTCAAACCATGTTTGATATCTGTCTACCCCAGACATATTAGAGCATCTTGCCACTCAGCTGATGCTATATGTACCTTTCTGTCCACAGGGTCCCTTCTAACCACCCCTCAGCCTATCACCCTCGATCTGGGGTGAGGAGGGGGGACATTTAAGTACCTACTGTGAGCCAGGCATTTACTGAGTATACAAAGATAAAAGTAAGATAATCCCTGCCTTCTAGGAATTTACTTTCTAGTAGGGAAAGACAATATCCAGGGGAGATTAATCAAAACCAAAACAATGCCACTATTGCTTTTGCAAAGATAATGACAATTGACTGCCCTATGGCTTTACTGATCATTACTATGACTCCCTAGAAAAACTCCCTTCCCTAGATACCACTTATCCTATGTATCTTCTCTTATTAGAACTTAAGCTCGGGGGGCGGAGCCAAGATGGCGGAGTAGAAACAGCTCATCCAAGCCACTCTGCCCCCACATTCCCCCCAAACGATGTAAAAGGGGACTCTGAACAACTTCTGGAGCCCCAGCACCGACAGAACGACACAGAGAAGCTAAACTCCCACTGAGGACAGCCCAGCAGCCCTGCAGGAAGGACCAGCGCAGTGGTCTGGGACCTGGCAGCGTGCAGCGCGCAGAGCGCAGGAGCCGAGCCGAGCCCAGGTCCGCATGAGCCGAGGTTTTAGCCCCAGGGCGGCAGGGCCAGCAGCCAGCTGGAGGAACCCCAGAACACCAGGAGCTGTGGCGACTCCAGAATTATCAACATAGACTTGCCTAGGACAAAGTAAGAGGTTAGTGTCCTATGGACTTTGGGACCGGTATTAGGGAATGCGTCGGCTCCCTCCCCTGGGGGCTAGAAGCCGCTGAGGACAAACGCCATTTTGTAGTTTTCAGAGGCAGCTCCAGCTCCCAGCCTGCAAATTTGTAGGGAGATCCAGCGATCAGTCTTGGGGGGTAATCGCTCTTGCTTTAACCTCCCTGGATCTGGATTGTGATCTAGGGTGGAAGTCGTGGGTGGGTTTACAGCTTGCCAGAAACGGAAGTTGCCCCCCACACGTTCGGGATGAAAATTCCTCTATCTGGCCTTAAAGCCATAGTGTGGCAACAAGCCCAAAAGTCAAGTAATTAAGTGGCAACATGCCAAGGCAAAGGAAACAGAAAAATGCAACCCTAGACTCCTATTTTGGGGGCATAGAGCAGGAAAAGGACTGTGAGGTCAGAAGTCCTGCTCCAAAAGCCCCAGGGGAAAACATGAGCGGGTTGCAGGCCATAGAGGACCTTAAGAAGGACTTTAAAAATCAAATAAGAGAAGTGGAGGAAAAATTGGAAAGAGAAATGAGAAGGATGCAGGAAAAGTATGAAATGAGGGTCAACAGCCTGATTGAGGAAAACAACTCCTTAAAAAATAGACTAACTCAAATGGCAAAGGAGGCCCAAAAGGGCAATGAGGAGAAGAATGCCTTAAAAAGTCGAACTTGCCAGATGGAAAAAGAATCTCAAAAGTTCACTGAGAAGATTAATTCCTTCAGAGTTAGACTGGAGCAAATGGAAGCTAATGACTTTATGAGGAATCAAGATGCTGTTAAGCAGATCCAAATAAATGAAAGATTAGAAGGCAATGTGAAATATCTCATGGGAAAAACCACTGACCTGGAAAATAGATCCAGGAGAGACAATTTAAAAATTATTGTACTACCTGAAAGCCATGATCAAATAGAGAACCTAGAAATCACCCTTCAAGAAATTCTCAAGGAAAACTGCCCTGATGTTTTAGATCCAGAGGCAAAATAGAGGTTGAAAGAATCCACCGATCACCTCCTGAAAAATATCCCAAAAAGAAAAATTCCCAGGAATATTATATCCAGGTTCCAGAATCCCCAGATCAAGGAGAAAATACTACAAGCAGCCTGGAAGAAACAATTTCAAGATTGTGGAAGATTCAAGATTCAGGACCTGGCGGCTTCTACACTGAGGGATCAAATAGCATGGAATATGATATTCCAGAGGGCAAAAGAACTGGGAATGAACCCAAGGGTCACCTACCCAGCAAAACTGAGTATTTTGTTTCAGGGGATAGAGGGCATAGGTTGATTTTGTTGGGAAGGGGGCATACTCAAGGGATGACATTATGAGGTGAGAGAGGAAAGTGTCAAGAGGAGATGGGGTGAGACAGGGTAGGGTAAACTATCCCATGTAGAAGAATCAAGGGGAAGTGGTTGCAAAGGAGGGGGAGAATAAGGAAGGCTAAAAAGGAAAACCACATTCACATTGAATTTGGTTCAGGGAGAAAATGACATACATACTAAATGGGATATCTCAACCTGCAGCAGGATAGGTGGAAGGGGGATGAGAGGAGGGATGATGGATGGGAGGGCATCCCTGGGGGGTGGGGAGGTTGGAAGTAACCACTATAGAAGAGGGACAGGATCATATAGGGAATGGACCAGGTGGGGGGTTGGATGAGTGGGAGGGAATTATAAGCTGCCTTCTACAATATATCTACTATGATAATGTTTTGCATAGCTAGACATGTACAACATATACTGAATTACTTATCTCCTAAGAGGGAATGGGTTACAAGGGAGGAAGGAAATGGATCTGAAATTCGAGGTATTAATATTACATGTTTCAAATATATATAAATACATTTATTAATACTCTTTTTCTTGTAATAGGGAGATAAAATATGCAGGCATTGGGACACAAAGACTCACCTTCCTCTAATGGAAAATTCGATGGGTGTATGGGAGAAGATTTGGGAGAGAGCAGATTGGAGGAAGCCATATCTTGTGGGACTGCTATTCTGGGAGGTTGGGTAGGGGAATAATGGGGGGAAAATGATTGTAACTCAAAATCTGGTGGAAATGAATGATGTGAAACGGAAGTTAATAAAGCATTTGTTTATATTGAAAAAAAAAAAAGAACTTAAGTTCGGGGCGGAGCCAAGATGGCGGAGTAGAAACAGCATTTCCAATGTGCTCTGCCCCACACAAATTTCAAACAATGTGAAAGGGAGCTCCGAACAACTTCTGGAGCCACAGCACCCACAGAATGGCACAGAGAAGCTAACCTCCTGCTGAGGACAGCCCAGCATCCCTGCAGGGAGCGGCCAGCGCAGCGCTCTGAGAGCAGGCAGCACAGCTCGCCTGGAACGGACAGCGCAGCCCACAGAGCCGAGCCCAGGTCCGAGGTTTTAGCCCCAGGGCGGCCGGGCCTTCAGCTGGCTGGTGGAACCCCAGAACACCAGCAATTGTGGCGATTCCAGAATTATCAGCACAGATATGCCTAGGACAAAGTGAGAGGTTGGTGCCCTATGGACTTTGGGACCAGTATTTGGGGAACACGTGGCTTCCTCCCTGGGGGCAAAAAGCTGCTGAAGAAACAGCTGCACAGAAGCCATTTTGCAGCGTCAGTAGTGGCTCTAGCTCCTGGTCTGCAAACTGTAGGAAGATCCAGCAATCAGTCTGGGGGTTAATCGCTTTTGCTTTAAACTGCCTGGATCTGGATTGTGGTCTGAGGGGGAAGTTTGGGGTGGGTATCCAACTTGCCAGAGTGGGTGGAGGCTTTACAGAGGCCACCCAACTGGCGGAAGTTGTGAAGACCCCACATTTGGGTGGAAGCTCCCCTGTCTGGTGGCAGAGTCCTACTGTGGCAACAAGTCCCAAAATCAAGTAATTAAGTGGCAACATGCCTAGGCAAATGAAACAAAATAAACAGAAAAGTTCAACATTGGACTCCTATTTTAGGGGCAAAGAGGCTCAAAGCATGGAGGAGGACTGTGGGGTCAGAACTCCTGCACCAAAAGCCCCAAATGAAAATACAAGCTGGCTACAGGCCATAAAGGACCTTAAGAAGCAGATAAGAGAAGTGGGGGAAAATTTGGGAAGAGAAATGAAAAAGATGCAAGAAAAGTATGAAATGACAGTCAACAGCCTGACTGAGGAAAATAACACCTTAAAAAATAGACTAACTCAAATGGCAAAAGAGGCTCAGAAAGACAATGAGGAGAAAAATGCCTTAAAAAGTCGAATTTGCCAGATGGAAAAAGAATCTCAAAAGCTCACTGAGGAAATTCATTCCTTCAGAGTTAGACTGGAGCAAATGGAAGCTAATGACTTTATGAGAAATCAAGATGCTGTTAAGCAGATCCAAACAAATGAAAGAATAGAAGGCAATGTGAAATATCTCATGGGAAAAATCACTGACCTGGAAAATAGATCCAGGAGAGACCATTTAAAAATTATTGGACTACCTGAAAGCCATGATCAAAGAAAGAACCTAGAAATCACCCTTCAAGAAATTCTCAAGGAAAATTGCCCTGATGTTTTTAGATCCAGAGGGCAAAATAGAGGTTGAAAGAATCCACAGATCACCTCCTGAAAAAGATCCCAAAAAGAAAACTCCCAGGAATATTATAGCCAGGTTCCAGAATCCCCAGATCAAGGAGAAAATACTCCAAGCAGCCAGGAAGAAACAATTTCAATATTGTGGAAACACAATCAGAATAGCACAGGACCTGGCAGCTTCTACACTGAGGGATCAAAGGGCATGGAGTATGATATTCCAGAGGGCAAAAGAGCTGGGAATGAACCCAAGGGTCACCTACCCAGCAAAATTGAGTATCTTGTTTCAGGGGAAAATATGGTCATTCAGTGGAATAGAGGACTTTCAAGCATTCTTGATGAAAAAACCAGAGTTGAATAGAAAATTTGACATTCAGACACAAGAAGCAAGAGATGCTTGAGAAGGTAATCAAGGAAAAGAAATCAAAAGGAACTTATCAAAGTTGGACTATTTACAGTCCTACATGGAAAAACAATAACTGCGTTTGATGAAACCTTTCTCATTATGAAAATAATTGAAGAAGGGTACATGGCATATGTTCACAGATATACATGGATAGAGGGCACAGGTTGAATTTGATGGGAGGGGATGATTGTTTTATTTTTTGGAGGGCAATTGGGGTTGGGTGCCTTGCCCAGGTTCACGAGGCTGGGTTTTTGTTTGTGTGTTGGGTGTCTGGGGCCGAATCTGAGCTGGGGTCCTTCTGGCTCCACAAGGAAGGGATAATTCTTAAGGGGTGAAGTCAAGAGGTGAGAGAGGAAAGTGGCAAGAGGAGATGGAGAGAGACAGGGTAGGGCAAGCGCAGCCTGAAA
>WOXC01009637.1:0-204767 GCA_011680675.1 Gymnobelideus leadbeateri | reverse complement strand
CATGCCCTTCGATCCCTCAGTGTAGAAGCCGCCAGGTCCTGTGCTATTCTGATTGTGTTTCCACAATATTGAAATTGTTTCTTCCTGGCTGCTTGAAGTATTTTCTCCTTGATCTGGGGATTCTGGAACCTGACTATAATATTCCTGGGAGTTTTCTTTTTGGGATCTTTTTCAGGAGGTGATCTGTGGATTCTTTCAACCTCTATTTTGCCCTCTGGATCTAAAACATCAGGGCAATTTTCCTTGAAAATTTCTTGAAGGGTGATTTCTAGGCTTTTTTTTATCATGGCTTGTAGTCCAATAATTTTTAAATTGTCTCCTGGATCTCTTTTCCAGGTCAGTGGTTTTTCCATGATATTTCACATTGCCTTCTAGTCTTTCATTTGTTTGGATCTGCTTAACAGCATCTTGATTTCTCATAAAGTCATTAGCTTCCATTTGCTCTAGTCTGACTCTGAAGGAATGAATCTCCTCAGTGAGCTTTTGAGATTCTTTTTCCATCTGGCAAATTTGGCTTTTAAGGCATTCTTCTCCTCATTGCCCTTTTGGGCCTCCTTTGCCATTTGAGTTAGTCTATTTTTTAAGGTGTTGTTTTCCTCAGTCAGGCTGTTGACCCTCATTTCATACTTTTCCTGGATCCTTCTCATTTCCCTTCCCAATTTTTCCTCCACTCCTCTTATTTGATTTTTAAAGTCCTTCTTAAGGTCCTCTATGGCTTGTAACCCACTCATATTTTCCTTTGGGGCTTTTGGAGCAGGATTTCTGACCTCACAGTCCTCCTCCTGTTCCATGCTTCCACCCCCTTTGCCCCCAAAATAGGAGTCTAATGTTGTGTTTTTCTGTTTATTTTGTTTCCTTTGCCTAGGCATGTTGCCACTTAATTACTCAACTTTTGGGCTTTTTGCCACAGTGGCATTCTGCCACCAGACAGGGGAGCTCCTGTCCTGAATGTTGGGGTCTTCACAACTTCCCATTCTGGGAAGTTGGATGCCCACCCCAGACCTCCCCCCAAGATCACAATCCAGATCCAAGCAGCTTAAAGCAAGAGCAATTAACCCTGAAGACTGATTTCTGGATCTCCCTATAGTTTGCAGGCCAGGGGCTGGAGCTGCCACTGAAACTGCAAAATGGCATGTCTCCTGAGCGTCTTCTAGCCCTCAGGGCAGGCAGCCAACGCATTCCCCAAATACTGGTCCCAAAGTCCATAGGGAACTAACCTCTCACTTTGTCCTAGGCATGTCTGTGTTGATAATTCTGGAATCACCACACGGCTGCTGGTGTTCTGGGGTCCCTCTTGCCCACTGCTGGCCTGGCCACCCTGGGGCTAAAACCGAGGCTCACTTGGGCCTGGGCTCGGCTCCCAGAGCACTTTGCTGTCGGTTCCCAGTGTACTATGCTGTTGATTCCCAGAGCACTGTGCTGGCTGCTCCCTGCAGGGCTGCAGAGGGAGGTTAGCTTCTCTGTGTCGTTCTGTGGGTGCTGGGGCTCCAGAAGTTGTTCAGAGTCCCCTTTTACATGGTTTGGAGGTGATCTTATGTGTTTATTATTATTGTTATTATTATTATTTTGCTTTTTGCAGGGCAATTGGGGTTACGTAACTTGCCCAAGGTCACAAGGCTAGGTTTTTGTTTGTGTGGATTAAGTGTCTGAGGTCGGACCCGAACTCAGGTCCTTCTGACTCCAGGGCCAACGTTCTACTCACTGCGCCACCTAGCCGCCCCTATTTATATGTTTAAAGACATGAATATTACCCCAGTTATTTCATTGGCTACATCCCACAAATTTTGGTATATTGTCTCATTGTTATTTTCTGTAATAAAGTGATCTATTATTTCTATGGTTTGTTCTTTGATCTACTTATTCTTTAAGATTAGAAAATTTGGTTTCAAATTAATTTTGATTCTATTTTCCACAGTTTTTTATCAAATATATTTTGTTGCCTTATGATCTGAAAAGGACGCATTTAATATTTTTGCTTTTCTGTTTTTGATTGTGAGGTTTTTATGCCCTAATACACGGTCAATTTTTGTTTAGGTGCCATGTACCACTAAGAAAAAAGGCCCATTTGATTTCCCCCAGAGGTCTATAATAGCTAACTTTGCTAAAATTCAGCTCACCTCCTTTAACTTCTTGTTTATTTTTGGTTAGGTTTCTCTAGATCTAAGAGGGGAAAGTTGAGTCCTCCTACTAGTATAGTTTTGCTATTTCTTCCTGTAACTCATTTAACTTTTCCTTTAAGGATTTGCTTTAAAGCTACCTCAGTGTATTTATATTTAGTATTCATATAAGTTCATTATCTATGACACTTTTTAGTAAAATGTAGTTTCCCTGCTTATCTCTTTTAATTAGAACTGTGTTTGTTTTTGCTTTATTTGGGGTCATGATTGCTACCTCTGTTTTTTAAAAATACTTTATTTTTTACTATAGCTGAAGCATAATGAATTCTATTTCAGCCCCTTACCTTTACTCTCTGTGTTTTTTTTTCCTGCTTCAAATGTATTTCTTGTAAACAACATCTTGTAGGATTATCTTTTTAATCCACTCTGCTGTCCACTTCTGCTTCATGGGTGAGTTCATATCATATATATTCACAGTTTGATTTATTTCTCATCTGTTTTCCATTTGTTTTCTTTTTGTCTCTCTCATCACTTCACTCTGTTTTTCTTTGATCACATGTTATGACCATCGTATCTTCACTTTTCTATAGCACTCATTTGTTATTTTTTTCTGTAGGGTGATGATTTCTATACTCAATTGAGTGTGTATTTTTTCTGTCTTTGAGTATCATGAAAGTAAGGGTCAAGTCTTGCCTATCCCTGTCTTCCTTATCAATGTAAAAGCTCTTTTGTGCCTCTTTTATGTGAGATAATTTACCCTATTCTACCTCTCTGTTTCCTCATCTCCCAGTGCATCCCTTTTCCCTTATCTCTTAATTTTATTTTATTTTTTGATATCATCCCATTTTTGTCAACTCATACCCATGCCCCCTGTCTGTGTACACTCCATCTAACTGCCCTAATAATGGAGTTCTTAGAAGTTATCAGTATCATTTCTCCATGCACACAGTTTAATCTTATTGGATCCCTTATGATTTTTTTCCTGTTTACCTTTTTAAGCTTCTCTTGGGTCTTGTATTTGAAAATCAAATTTTCTGTTTAGCTCTGGTCTTTTCATTAAGAATGCTCGAAAATCTTCAATTTCATTAGATGTCCATTTTTCCCCCTTGAAGGATTACACTCAGTATTTCTGGGTAGGTGATTCTTGGTCATTTTCCTAGCTTCTTTACCCTCCAAAATATCATGGTCCAAACCCTTTTGCTCCTTTAGTGTAGCTGATAAATCTTGTATTATCCTGACTGTGACTTACTGATATTTGAATTATTTCTTTCTGACTACTTGCAATATTTTCTCCTTGATCTGAGAGTTCTGCCATTTGGCTATATCATCATGGGAATTTTTATTTAGGGATCTCAGTCAGTAGGTAATCTGAGAAGGGAAAGTTGATGTTCCCTACTAGTATAGTTTTACTATTTCTTCCTGTAACTCATTTAACTTTTCCTTTAAGGATTTGGGTACTATAACTTAGTACATTTATGTTTAGCATTCATATAACTTCATTATCTATGGCAACTTTTAGTAAAAGTTCTACTTTACAACCTGGATCTAAGATATCAGTGCAGATCGATGAAGGAGACAAGATTCATTCACAGGGTCCAGAGTCTGAGTGCAATAATTTTAAGGCTCAGCACTAAGGGGGGGGATCAATGATTTAGGGGAAATGTTCCTGGTACTTTGATTATGCCAGAATCTTTGTCACTGCTTCATTTCTTCCATGAAGGATGCCTGGGCTGGATTACTCAATGACGGTCTTCAGTGATGTGAAAGAGGAGCTATGTTTCATAGGGAGTAAGGGAATCTCACTTCTGATTAATTTCCCACCTCTGATATTACTAGGTGGGGCATAAATTATCAAGGTTGCACTAGAGAAAGAAGTTTCTAGCAAGGAGGATTCTAGATAAGGGACAGAACAAGGGTAGCCAGAAGGAAGAGGCAGCTTCTCCAGAGAAACAAACCCCCTGGAATCAGAAAGACCTGAATTTAAATTTGGACTTAGTTACTAGATATGTGACCCTGAGCAGGTCACTCTGTTTGCCTTAATCCACTGGAGAAGGAAATCATTCTAGTATCTTTGCCAAGAAAACTCCATGGACAGTATTGGCATGCTATGGTCCACAGGGTCATGAAGAGTCAAACATGATTGAACAATAAAAAAAATAACAATACCATAGAAATTCAGGGATATGAAATGATTTTCCAAAGGTCAACCAGATAGAGGGAGTAAGATTCAAATCCAGGTTTCTCCTTTCTTTACATCTAGCCACATGCTAGCATGTCACTCCCTTATTCAAAAAATGTTTGGTAGCTCCCAAGTCCTATGGCTCTTTGATGTGCTCTTGAATGCTAATTCTGACATCAATTA
Source organism: Gymnobelideus leadbeateri (assembly GCA_011680675.1). Lineage (NCBI taxonomy): Eukaryota > Metazoa > Chordata > Mammalia > Diprotodontia > Petauridae > Gymnobelideus > Gymnobelideus leadbeateri. The sequence goes on along the minus strand of WOXC01009637.1, from coordinate 200,288 downwards.
GTTATCCTTGCAGCTTTGGGTCAACTGGGCAAATCTGATAAACATTCCTTCTTTCTTCATCTAAATGTTTCTGAAAACAAAATTAAAAATTACCAAAGAGCATTTGACTTATAATTCTTAAGTAGTTTGCCCCAGGCACTAGCATCATAACTAATGGACTTTTATCCAAAAATCTGGCCAAGTTTACAGATAAATACACTCATCTCCCTTTCTTCTTGCTTCACATGGCTATTAATGTGTATAGGGATTAACTTGCTGTAGAATCTTTTGAAGTAGAGTGCATGTGGGAAATGTAGAAATGAGGGCACATTAACCAAGCCTCAGGAATTCATGGTGAACAACAAGGAGAAATAGGCTCTCCGGAGTGTTGTTAACCACTGCATACATGTATGGTTTTCCTTTCCCTAATGCCTCTGCATATGCAGATTTCTTCTATGCACTTAATAAATAATAATTATGACTCACAATATCCCTGTGATACTTTGTAGTTCTTAAGTATCTCCCTTTTTATTTTTTAATTCTAGGGCTTTTAAGAGCTTTAGGAACATCAATTCATTAATCTGCTATGACATAGATAATTAATCTTTTCCTCCATTTGAAAGATGGTGAAAGAATTAACTAGATTTTAAATACCTTGTAACATTGCTCAGAGGTCATATTGTCAGAAGTAAAAGGATGAGTTTATTATTTCCACCACCCAAGTTTGTAGATGAAAAATGGAACACTTTGACTGTTTCCTTTCCCTTATATGACCCCAAACCCTTCCACTGACTTGTCAAGTCTTCTGTTTCCATATTATCTCTCTCACATCTGTTCACTTCTTTTAATTCATCCTTATTTTAGTCCACTTCACCTCTCACTTGTACTTGAGCACTAGCATCCTAAGTCAACACCTGCCTTCTAGTTTCTCCCCTCTTTTCTCTATCTTTCACGCAGCTACTGACATGATCTTTGTAAACAAGTCTATCTATGTCACTCTTTTATTCATCTAACTTTGTTTCCTTATTTGTCTTTAGGATGAAGTATACATTCTTCTACTTGGCATTTAGAGCTCTGAGTAATCTGGCTTGAGCCTAATGTGGTTATTCCCCTTTACTTCCTGTTTACTCCCTATTCCCTATTTTACATACTGTTCCAGCCAAGTTAATTCATTTGCTGTTCTCTGAATTTAGCATTTGACACTTGGCATACCATCTTTCACCTCTGTCTTTGAAGAGGATGTCCCCAATGCCTAGAATGCAGGCCCTCCTCCTTTCCAGCTGTTAAATTCTTCCTTAAAGGCTTAGGTCATGGGTCTTCTCCTTCTAGTGTTTGTTGTACTCAAATTATTCTGTAAGTACTAACCTCTTATGCAGTATAACTTTTGTATTGGAATGTAAACTTCTCAAGAAAGCTAGGTGGCATGGTCAGGAGAATGACAGTCAGATAGATGGGAGTTCAAATCTTGCCTTACTCTTTTACCATGTGATCATAAGCAAAGCACCTAACCATTCCTAGCTTCAATTTCCTCTGAAAAATAAGGGGGTTGGATTTGAAGGCATCTGATTTCCCTTCTAGCTTTAAATCTATGACCCTTTGACAATTTTTCATTTTGTCTCTGTGCCTGCATAGAGAAAGGAAATGGGAAAAAACATTTGAGAAGTATCTATTTTGTGCCTGGCACTATGTTGAGTGTTTTACAAATAATATCTCATAAAACCCTCTGTACAATCCTGTGAGGTAGTTGAAATCAGGATCCTCATTTTAGTCAGTCAAGAAACTAGGTGGTGCAGTGAATAGAGCACTGGCCCTGGAGTCAGGAGCACCTGAGTTCAAATCTGGCCTCAGACATTTAACACACACACACACAAAACTAGCCATGTCACCTTGGGCAAGTCACTTAACCCCAGGTGCCCTATCTTCCAAAAAGAAAAAAAAGAAATATTTATTAAGTGCTTATTATATGCTAGGCACTGTGCTAAGTGCTGGGAATATAAAGAAAAACAAAAGACAGCCCCTGCCCTCAAAGAGTTTACAATCTGATAGGGAAATCTAGGACCCAAAAAGAAGCAAAGGAGAGCAATTTGGAACTATGACCAAAAGGCTATAAAACTGTGTATATATCTGTTGACTCAGAAATACCACTACTAAATCTATATCCTAAAGAGACCAAAGACAAAGGAAGACAAATTTGTACAAAAATATTTGTTGCAGCTCTTTTTGTGGTGGCAAAGAGTTGGAAATTGGGGGAGGTACTCATCAGTTGTGGAATGGTTAAACCAATTGTGATATATGATTATGATGGAATACTATTGATGAAATCCTAATAAAACTGCCCCAGTCCCAATATTCTAACTTCATTATGGATCCCACTGAACAGCAGACATATTCTGCTTTAACTACACCATCTGGCTTTAACCAGATTAGGTCCACAGACTCAATACAGCCACTACCTATAGCTAGCCACTGCCCCCAGATCCAGTTCACATATTTGAACAGGTGTGTCCTTGTACTCAACCACAAACACATCATCCATTTAGCCCAAGACTGGACCACATTTCCTAACTATTCATCTTGACCAGACAGGATCACAATAGCTAGTCAATCAGAAAGCAGTGCAAACAAGATGTTTGACTACCAAGCCATGGAAGGGACCCCTTCCCATTATCTATTCCTTAAAAGCCCCTCCTGCTTTTTTAATATTTGTAATTTCTTTTGTGTAATCAACATCATTGCACTATAAAATTGCCTGTGTTGACTTACTAAGCTGCTGGTTCCTCTTGGAACCTAACGAACTTCTGAGGGACGTCTATCCTCCATAAATGTTTATATTTGGATCAGAAGTGGTTTGATTCTAAATTCTTTGAGTCGACCCCCACAACACACCATGAAAGTGCAACACTATTGTATTATAAAAAAGACGAATGTGGTCCTTTCAGAAAAAAAAAATTGGAAGACTTACATACACTGATGCAAAGTGAAGTGAGCAGAACCAGAACATTTCATATAGTAACAGCAATATTGCACAATGATTAGCTGTGAATGAGTTAGCTATTCTCAGCAAATACGATGAAAAATACTGTCTACCTATAGGAAAATAACTTATGGAGCCTGAAAGCAGACTGAAGCACACTTTTTTAAAACTTTATTTTCTTGTCTCCCCCACCACCTTTTTTGGTCTGTGTTTTCTTTTGTAACATGGTTAATATAGAAATGTGGAAATGTTTTTCATGACTGCACATCTATAATCTATATATTATTGATTGTCATCTCAGGGAGGGGGGAGAGGGAGAAGGAAGGGAGAGAATTTCAAGCTCAAAATTAAAAAATGAAAGTTAAAAATTGTTTTTGCTTGTAATTTTAAAACAAATATAAATATTTTCATAAAACATGCTGAAACATGAGGAGAGAAGGCTACATGGCAAGGGACATGATGATATTTGATAGGCAGGTGGGAATAATGAGGTATCTGCATTGGATCCCCTCCTTAAATAGAATCTCTGAGAGAAACTCTGATTTCCACCTTCTACCAACTCTAGTAAGAAGAAGGAATGGCCTTGAGGGTCAGGGGTTAGTGAGGAAGTCAAAGTTTCAGAGCTGATATGTTTCTTGCAGGAAGATGAGTTTCTGGAGACAATGATGAAGTTCAGGTAAGCACCTAGATGGGAAATACTGAAGTGTCTGTCCTTGACCCCTTCTTCAAACAGAGGATGGTGGGAGGAGCTCTCCAATGTCCACCTTCCACAATGGGATGGAGAAGCCTGAGGGGCATTTTATACTTGAGTAAACTGAGGCAGGCAGAGGCTGAGAGGTTTGCCCAAGGTCACAGAACTAGTAAGTATCTGATAAACAGAGGCCTTTCTGAGTCCAGGCCCAGTTCTCTATCCACTGTACCCTTTATGTGTCTAGCATAATGTCTTAAAAATGTTTGCATTCCAGAAACTTTAAACATTACATAAATGCTAGCTATTATTATGCCTTCTAAATTCAACTGTATCAGTTTGAATATTTGAAAACTGTTCTCAGTTTTCTAGAGATTGAAAATCCCGAGAGACAAGAGAGGAGGAGAAAGGAGAAAAGAGAAGACTAAGAAATGCAGAGGGAAAAGAGTTGGAGAAAGAATGGTAGACTCTGGGCTATAAAATAGCATTTATAGCCCCAAGCCTTTAATCTGTAATATAGATTCATACACTTTAAGAAAAAAATACTTCTTCTAAAAGAAATAATTCATTTTACCAAATAGTTAATATGAAAAAGGGTTTTCTAGGGAGTTTCCAATAAGTTGTTTATTTATGGACTAACAAATACTTGTCCCAAGACTGAGTGGAAAATAAAGGAAGAGGCAGTTTGAGGTCTTGTGCTCTTTGTGCTACCAACTAACTCTAGGTATGACTTGGCAAGTCTCTTTCCCTCTTTTCCTTGCTTTTTAATAATAAGAGCTTGAAAAGATGATCTCTAATATCCCTTTCAGTATTTAAATAAGTACAATTATCCTATGAAGTATCCTTCTCAAGAGATGATCTTTGGTAAGGTGACTTCATACTCTGGAGGCTGGCTGATGGATATATATAATGGAAAAAAAATTCAAACAAAGTTTTGAAGTACAAAACCTTTCTCTCCCTTACTGTTTCTACTATCTTTCATCTGCCTTAGAGATTCAAAAGAGTTGAGGGAAGAGGGTACAGTTGAGAAAAAAAAGTAAGGTCCCTAGATCTAGACACCACTTGAAAGCTGAGTGAAAGGAAAACTCAAAATGATTTTGAAGGGTGTACTGATATTGAATGTACGTTAGTCAATAAACATTTATGAAGTACCCACTATGTGCTAGGTGCTAGGTGCTATGTGCTAGGTATAGTGCTGATCACTGGGAACATAAATAAGAAAAAAGAACCACAGTCATTGTCCTCAAAGGGGTTATGGGGGTGGTGGGGAGAAAACACACAAAAGGAAGCTGAAAGGGATGGGGATAAAAGGGTGAAGGTGGGAGTGGGACATGATGGAAAAATCTAAAGAAGTGCAGCTGAAGGGAAATGGAGAGATATATGACTTGGGCACCCTTTTTAAATGGAGGTTCTAAGAAGAGCCTTCTAAATTATTCTGTGAGGTTGAGGTTTTCTGAACTGTGTGCCTCCTCCCCCCAATAACTTCACTTGTAAGAGAGGGCTTAACATTCTATGTTTGTAATGTGGGTACTCTCCTGCCTGCTTTTACCATTTTTGATATCATCCTGGTATTACCAATCTTACGAAGATGAACTCTTTCCCAGTATTGCTGGCACTTCTCTAAGCTCTGACAAGGTGTAATAGAGAGTGCTGGATTTGTATCTGGAGTATTTGGGTTCAATCCTGGCTGTGTCACTTATTAATGTGACCTTAGGTGGATCATTTCATTGCAGTTCTGGCATCTAAGATACAATATTTGAACAAAGTAATCTCTAAGGTCCCTGCCAGCTTTGTGAGTTTTTTTTTATGATTTTATTTTTTATGATTATAGTTTACAGAGTTTGGGTTCAATTTCCCATCCATTTTATTGGGCTTTCTTAGAATAAGGAAGACTGACCTTAGTTAGGAAAGTCTATGTAATAGTTTGATGTTGTCCTTCATAGTCAAAGAGGTTCAAAATGACATCACAAAGCTCGGGGCAATGTACTGTGCATATGACTGTAACTGATCAAACCAACATGAGCTTGGAAGGCTCTACCACAGGTTGGGCACAAATAGTCTGTATGAACATTTGGAAAGGAGATGTCTCTAAATTTGTGAGTAAAATAGAACCAGTAAAATAGCAAAATAGTTGAATAGTAAAATAAATTTGGTATAGGTGATGTCTTTTGATTCATTTGTAAATTGGATATAAGTAAGGCAGAATTGTGTGTAGTCATCAGTTTCACTCTCTCTTCCAAAGTCATCAAAGTCTAGTGGAAGGACAAAAGTCTACTGGGGATGGCCCAGGATGCAGTGGATGACCTTGGCATCTTCAGTGTCTGACCAAACTCTAAGCGCTTCACAATGCCTGCTTTCAGTCCCTTTCATAACCTGTTGGAACAAATTGTTCACATCTGCTTATTTCACCTGGGGAATCTTCACATTCTTGGGGTAGATATCCCCCTCACTGATGGGTTTGAGACCCCTCAATCACACTCAATCTGCTTTAGTTCATCTGCCAAGATGGTTTTACTGGGGTGTGGCTGCTATGCATGCTACAGCTTCTTTGGAGCCACAAATAAGATTTGGGAGAAAAGGTGGACACCAAAGGTGAATGAACAGCTCTTAAAAGGACCTGACAAACCCTCACACACCATGTACTAATCCTCCCTGAACACCCCTGAACACTAATCCCACCCCTGAACACAATTACACCTCTTGTAATTGTGAAATTATATACTTATTTGCTTAGTTTCCAAAGTACCCATTTCAGAGTATCTGGGATATTTTACAAAAATGAAAATTTACAGCCTCAATTAAATAAATCTGTGCCACTTGGCCCCGAGAGAAATAGCAAGCCTGTGCCAAACCAAACAACACAAAACAAAACAATAAAAAATCCACCCCAAATTACCCCTAAAAAACTGCAAAGGGTCAGTAGGCTAAAGAATCCAGAGGGGAAAAATAATAATGATGAAGCACTCTTTTGATATTTCTACCATTTCCTGATTATGTGAGCATGTCCTTTTTGGAGTCTTATGAAGCCCTCACCACTTTGCCTTTTTTTCCTTGAGAAGTTGTATAGGAATAGGAAGGTAGAGACTTTCTAATTCATCTGAGAGTTTTAAGGAAGATTAGGACAGGGTTCCTGAAGGTCTAGGTACAACAAAGGTTAATGGAAAGAATCCTTTTCTTGGAGTAAGTCCCTGAGGACAGATTACTTGGTCTGAGTGAGCTGGAGTCTGCCTGTCCCTCCCTCCAGGTAGCATTGCTAGAGGAATGACTCTTCTCCAGATCTGATGGGTGGACCAGACCTCAAATCATATATAGCTTTGCCATCCATAGACAATGACTATATATTTTTATACCCTCTCTTATACTTAGTCTTACATTTGGGTTCATATGTTACATTAAAATTAAAAACTATAAATGAGAATCAATCAATCAGAGAGTATTTAATAAGAAACTAGGAGCCAGAAACTATGCTAGTGCTGGGGATATAAGTACAAAGAAGGAAACAATCTTTTCCCACAAGGAGCTTACATTTAAATGGTGGAGGTAGTATAAATACATCCAGAATATAGTATGAAAAATATAAATATATACAAAGTACAAATGGAAAAAAGGTATTTTAGGAGGGAGGGCACTAGCATGTGGAGGGGAAGGATAGACTTTGTGCAGGAGATAGTTCTTGAGTTGGAGTTAAGGAAGGAGTTAAATCACTTTCATTGAATTCAGTTGACTAATCTGTTGATGAAGCAAGACTCCCAGTGGCATTGAAACAACCATAAAAAATACCCAAACATTTATTCATAACAGAAGTGAATTAAATAAATCACATTTATAATTGAATAGAAAGTAATAACAACCCTCTTCCAAGTAGTTGTATTTTCTTTCCTCATGGAATAGTTGTGTATTGAGTCTTCTAAATCTTTATAGTTTCAACAGGAAAAAGTTGAGCAGTCTCTCTAGAGCCAGAGAGGAGTGTTGGAACCTTCAATGAGGGCAACACTGGAACCTATCTTGGCTCAATAGTCATTCTCATTTGGCAGCTCTTCTTCTTAGACTCTTCTTAATTGGCAAAATTTCTTGCTACCCTGGTCACCTTCCTGCCTGAGACCCTAGTTCATGCAAGATTCTGCAATTAAGTGTTCTCCATTCCTTTCATTGGCACCTTGCTCAGTGTTCATTAGCTATACACCTTTAGCTCATGGCATTTTGGGAAAAAATGTCTTCTACCATTGCAACTTTGTATAGCTACTCAACTTTCATTTTGCTATCCATCAAAAATGGATGAGAAAAGAAAATTCTCAGGCCAATAAAAATATGAAAAAAACAAAATTATGTCATCCTAGTATAATTAGTGTCAGAAAACAACACCCTTGTAGGTCTGTATATAAAATTCAGGATCCTTTGGGAGGGAGAGTCATAGAGAAGTTCCAAGTTTCAAGAGGTTTACAAAGACCCAAACTCTAGGAATCTAATTAATTGTACCTCTAAATACAGTATTAGACAGCTGAAACCAGTTCCTCTTTTCTACTGGCTGTGTGTACTGTCTGCTTACTAACCCTCCCCCTGCCACCAATTTTACATCTTTTCGCAATTTATCTGCTGTGTGCTGAGATGGGGAGCAGAGCTCCAAAAAGCCTTGTGGTTTGAGACTGAATCCAGATAGCTTTTAGATACACATTTCTGAACCACTAATGTCAGTAAAATTTTCAGTGGCCCATGTACTAGTTTGCTAGTCAGCCTATGTTATGACCCTTTTAGAGCTTAGGAGAAAGGTTTCAGAATGAATGGAATTCCTAAGTCCCTTTTTTTGTTGCTGGTCATCATCTATGATATATAACTAGTGATGTGGAAATTTGAGATATCCATGATGATTGGTCTTTAGCCAAAAGTTGGGAAAATCAAATTGAAAAAAGGTGCCTTTTTTGTTGATCTGAGGGTTTAGGGAGATAAGAAAACCAGGCAGCTGTAATGGCAAATAAAGAAGTACTTAACACCTTGTTTCAGCTATTTAATTATTTAGCACCTTGTTTCAATTTAAGTTCCTTTTAAGCCTTGCCCATAATTATATCAAGTTTTTATTAAGAAACAACTTGTGAACTCCAGAACTTGTGAACCCCTGTTACTGATGCAACAGGAAGTGGTGGTGGTGGGGGGACAGGGAGGAGCTAATAACCATGTATAAGGAGATGCCAAGCTGGGAGAGAGCAGAACTGAGAAGAACTGAGAAGAAATCTCTTGTGGTAGCAGAGTTGAGAAGGAGAAAACTTGTGGTATCCTGGCACTCCATTTGTCTGTTCTGTCTGTGTTGACTTTCATTTGTAGTACTTTGTACAGAAGCCCTGAGACCTAATTGGAAGTTCTGAAAGAGGATTTTCTTGTTGTCTGTTTAAAGAAGTCCTGGAGGAGGGTTTCAGAGGTCTTGGGACCTTACTGATGATTTGTGTTGACCTTTTGGACCTTGTTTGTGGGTCTGTGTTGATTTCATAGGCAGATAGTGAATTGATGATGGTGCTGGCAATGTGCATGAATATTATTGTGGCTCTTTTAAGCTTTGTCTTCCCAGAAACAGGAACTGTGAAGGACTTGAGGTGGACTGGTGGACTGAGGTGGACATCCCACTTCAGTGTGTAATGGGAACTGGATGAGGAACTGGGCAAGGAGCTGGACGAGGAGCTGAGAACTACCTGCCTTTAAATCTAGGGGACAGTTGGATGGATTCCAGCAGGAACTGGGACTATGGAAGAGGAACCATGGAAGCTGAGAGCTAGCCTCAAGTCAAGAAGAAAAGACCTTTTTGGGTACTTAATGCTGACTGAGAAGATTATGATTTATTGTGACCTAAGGGTAGAGAATTTTGACCTTTGTATTTTGTGTCCCTTAAGGAGGCCTGCTCCTTAAGGATGATTGAGTTAAGGACTTACTGAATGATTGTACTTAGTGTCTCTGAAAGAGGCTTGCTCTTTAAGGGTGATTAAGGACTTACTGAATGATGTCTTTTGCTGAAAACTATGTGGCCACTTTGGTGAAAACTATGTGGCCTCTTTAGTGATAAATTGTTATGTTTTAACATTGTGAATGCTGTACTTTGGTTTCTGTGAATGTTTTGCTCTAGTTTACCACTAAATAAATAGAGAGTTCACTATAGTATGTAATCAGAACATTGAAGCTGTTCATAGCAGCAGTTCTCTGGAAAGTTGCTGGTGCTTGGCTTTATAGCAGCAAAGAACTGTATTTGAAGTCAGAGGATCTGAAGAGAAGCCCTGGCTCCAACACTTAGCAGCTATGTGATCATGAAAGATATTTCAACTTATCTCAAAAATGACAAAAATATTGTCACTTTCTAGTGATAGGGTTGAAAATGCCTTGTAAATCTGAAAGTACTAGATAAATATGAGTCATTATTATTGATAATAAAACTATGTAAGATCATACCATTAACATGGGAATCAGTTTGCTGTATTACCTGGTCAATTAATTTTATCTCTGTCTAGTTTCCCTAACTGTAAAATATGGGTGATAATAGTACCAACCTCCCAGGACTGATGTGTGGATTAAATGAAATATGTGTAAAGCAATTAGCACAGTGCCTGGCACATAATAGATGTTTCATAAATGCCTGTTTCTTCCCTCCCTCCCTTCTTCCTTCCTTCCTTCCTTCCTTCCTTCCTTCCTAACTTCCTTCCTTCCTCCCTTCCCCAGCAATTCTCAAATTGATGAAAGCCTAGGTAATTTTGAATGCTTTTCTTCTACAGAACACTGCTATGGCTATTTTGGCTTGTATTAGGTGTTTATTTCATTTACCCCTTTAAGGATCATATGCCTAGTATTTAGCTTAAAGTGTGTAGTTAGTTAAATCACTTTCTCACATAATTTTTGACAGAAATCTTCCATAAATAGTTTTCCATAATAAATGGTCCACTTCATAGCTCACAATATCAGTATGGCTGTTTCATTTAGAATCTCTCCAAACTGTCTATGCCCAGTTTTTGTGATCTTTAATTATTTACATTGTGGAAGATGAGTTGTCTCAGAGCTGCCTGAATTTGTATTTCTCTTAGAGTTAGTCATTGGTAGCTGGTATTCATGTAATCATTTCAGACTTTTTGCCCAATTTTCTTTTTTTTTTTTTTAAAGCAATTGGGGTTAAGTAACTTGCTCAAGGTTACATGGCTAGTCATTATTTGTGCGTGGGTGCTCATTTTCTGAGGCCGGATCTGATCTCGGGTCATCCCAACTCCGAGGCCGGCGCTCTTACTCACTGCGCCACCTAGCCGCCCCTCTAGGGCAATTGGGGTTAAGTAACTTGCCCAAGGTTACACGGCTAGGTTTTTGTTTGTGTGGGTTAAGTGTCGGAGGCCGGCTCCGAACTCAGGTCCTTCTGATTCCAGGGCCGGCGCTCTATTCACTGCGCCAATTTTGCCCAATTTTCTATTGGAAAATGGCTCTTGTTATTATGTTTTAGTATTGGTTCCCTATCTTTCTTGTGTATCAGAATGTTATCACTCACATTTAAAACAGATATCTTCATAGTTTATTCTTTCTCCTCTAGTTAGTTTTATGCTTTCAATTTTACTTTTGTAAAATTTTTTAATGTCATGTATTAAAAATTGTTTATTTTATTTTTACTTATCTCCTCTATTATTTGTTTGATTACGAACTCTCTAAACTTCAGAAATGTACTGAATCTTGTATTCATATGTGAATTGAATGAATAATTAATATTCATATGTGAAATTAATTATTATAGTATCTAACTTATTTTCCTTTAATCATATCATCCAACATCAGATTAATTCTTGGAAGAATGATTATTTCTTGAAAGTTTATAATTTTTGTATTGTCTGTGGTATCTAGCTTCTAGAGACTTTTTCTTCTTGCTAGAGTTTCTAGAAATGAGATTTATATATAGTATATATATATGTATAATATATACACACATATATGCTAATAAAGAAATGATATAGCATTGATACTTCTTTAGGAGGGATCAGGACATGTCATTTTAATGGAGAATTTCCACTATGTTTAGTTTTATATATGCACACACACACACATATATATATATATAGCATGCATATAAAAATAACTAGAATGTCTGTGCATATTTATACAAGCATATGAAGACATACACATATATACACATAGTTATATATGTTATGTGTATACATTTAGGTATACATATATACACAGGCTTGTGTACACATATAAAACTAGACATACTCATAGACAAACTTATTTGTTGTGAATGTTTAATTTTTTAATTGTATGCAGTATTCAGGCTCTAGAGGATGTTTCCCCTATGTTGAGTGTGTATGCTTGTATACATACAGTACATATATGCATATACATTATGTATATCTACATATTTGTATATACATGTAGGTATAGTATGTATATGCACAAACACAAATATAACTATATATAGTATATGTATGCATATAATATCATTTGTATATTTTTGAAAATATATACACATATAAAGCTATATCTATATTTCTACATGTCTCTTTCTATTTTATCTCTAAATATTGGGGGGAAAATCCTCTAGAGCCTGAATACCACAGGCAATTAAAAAATTACAAATTTGCAACATATAACCATTCCTCCAACAGTGTGTGTATCTGAATCTGAGGCTGGCTATCCATCCATTTTGTCATGCTCTGTTCCATAATATGGTTAGTTTCTTTGATTCTTGTAAATTTTTAATAATAGATAACTTATTTCCCTGATAATATCCTCAATATTAGAATGAATTAGGGAGATAATTTGGTTTTGTAGTCAGGAGACCTTGACTTGAGTCCCATCTCCACAAATTAGAGTTTGTGTGATCTTGGGTATATCAAGTATTTTCTCTTTGCTTCAGATTTCTGCTCTGCAAGATGTGGATAATAATACTTGCATCATCTCCTTCAAAGGGTTGTAAGGGGAGTGTTAAAACCTATAGTAAATACCATAGTATTAATGCTCACTATGTAGTTACTGTAATAACAGCCACTTCTGCTCAGAGCTTATGCTTATAGATTTCAATCTGGAAGGGACCTCAAAAGCCATCTGGTTTAACTTCCTCATTCTATAGATGAGGAACCTGAGACCAAGAGATATTACTGTAACTGAGTTTCCTAAGCAATGGATGTGGGATTTGAAACCAGGGTTTTCTTGCTGTAGAGATAAAGTTCTTTTTGGCATATACCATATTACCACTTACCTCTTTTGTTTTTATTTGTAGTATTCTCTAAGGACCTCTTTAGACCATCATTTTTCAATTTAAGCTGCTCATGGCAAGGTTATTGCCTAATGAAATCATCACCATTTACCACCAGATTAGTCCTGGACATTCTGACCTGCTTTGTATTTCTCAAGATTGGGCCAAAATATTAACTCTGAATACTTAGACTCAATTTTCTCTAAATGCTTTTGGGTCACAATGGATCAAGGAAACATTTGTGATGGCATATATGAGACTGTGGTACTTTCTTTAGCAAGATCTCTCTTTCACAAAGACCTCTAGAGATGAGTATCCAGCATTAGGGAAAAAAGGTCATCATGCTCAAGATTATTCTCTCATGAAAGAGAGGAGAAATGTAAAGGACCTTAGGGAGGAATAAGTTTGCTTTTAATTTCAGATGTATTATAGAATCCAATGTCAGATTCATTTGAATGTGTCCACTTTTGTACAGTGTTCCAAAGTCAGAAAGCGTGCAGGTCAAACTTTTGGAAGAGATATTGCCTGGTTGAAAAACTTTTGGGGCTAGGGATTTAAAGGAGATATTAGCCTGTTTCCAAAGTGATCTGTCCATTACTATGACCACTTTGTATCACATTGATGAGTGTTGTTTTTAAGTGTTTTTTGACTCATGAAGGAGTTTGATTGTTTAGAGTTTTGTTAGAATGGAGCTTTGGATGGGAAAATGATGAAGTCTGCAACCTTGAATGTCCAACAGACCAAGGTCAGGACTTGCATATTTTCCAGAAACAGTAAATAGCAGTTTTTATTTATGTCCTTGGAAACTGATGGCCTCTGTATGATTGGTTAAATACATATTTTGTCATTTGCAAAGAGGTGAAAAAGCATTCCTTCCTCATTTTCCCACCATTTTTATTCCAAATGGTGTAGCAATTAGGTCAGTGAACCTAATTAAGTTATCATTTACTCTGATCTATAGGGGATATAGAAGAAGCTTAAGGCATGATCCCTGTGTCTTTTGATCATGGAGAAAAATGATGTCCACAAATAAATAGGGATATCCACAAATAAATAGGGAGCAATACAAATTTGTGAATAATTAAGAACTATACATATTGACACTATAAATTTGAATTTGGAGAAGGGAAAGGTCAGCATAGGCTAAAGCAGTCACAAAAAACTTCTTGGAAGAGAAGGGCTTGGACTAGCTTGTGAAGGAAGAGTAAGATTTTGATAAGCAGAAAGTAGTATGGAGGGTTTCTAGGTAGAGAGGACTACAACATGGAAAAGCATTTGGAATAGGAGTGATTATGACCTGGGCAATTATAAGAAATGATAACAACCTAAATGTACTCAATTTATCAATAAATCAAAATTTATACTATGCCTACTATTTATCAGGTACATTCCTAGGTACTTTGGATAAAAAGACAAAAAGGAAAAAGTACTTGCCCTCAAGAAATTTATAGTCTATTCAGAGAAACAAGATATACATATGTAAATGAATACAAAATGTAAGACACAGTAAAAATGAAGTAATTTGAGTGGGGAGGAGAAATGCTAAAAATTGAAATGAAGAGAAAAGACTCTAGCACCCTGAGGTGCTTGAGCTGAGCCTCGAAGAAGGTCAGGAATTCTCAGGCTATCATAAGAGTCTATAAAAGAGTTATTTGAAAAGATGGAATAAGGTTAGTTGTTGTACAAATATGTTTAAGAAGAGGACAGGGAGAAAGATATGGTGTAGGTAGAATCAAAATCAACAAGACTAAGCAACTTACTGAATTTGGGGAAATAAGGGAGAGACGGGAATTGAGGATAACTCTGACTAAAGGATGCTGCTTCTCTTGACAGAAATTGGGAAGTTCTTGAATAAATATAAGTTTTTTGGGGGAAGAAAATAGGCTGAGTGTTTGTGGGTAATTGAAGTTCAGGAGAAAGATTAGGGCTGTAGGTATATGGGAGTTATCTACTGAATTAAACCTATGGGAACTGATTAGATCACCAACATACAGAATGTCAACAAAAGAGAAGAGGGTCCAGCACAGAGGTTTTAATTTAGGGAGTTAAAGGACATGGATGATGATCCTGCAAAAGAGACTGGATGGAACAGAAAATTTTTCTAAAGAAAAGGTTTTCAGAAGGAAAATGAAGACACAGCAGTATCACAAAAGTCCATTGAGGAGAAGGATCCAAGTGTAAAATTCTGCATAAATTTCAAGAAGGAAAAGGATTGAGGAAAAAGATATTGGATTTGTATGTGAATAAATTACTATTAACTTTGAAAAGAGCAGTTTCAGTTGAATAATTAGGTCAAAAAGTAGATTACAAGGAGTTGAGAAGTGAGTTAAAGGGGAGGATGTGAAGGCAAAATCTGTGGACAACTTTTTTTTAGCAGTTTAATTAAGAAAGAGGGAGAAATTTAGCATAACAGCTTGAGGTGATGGAAAGGTGTAGTGAAATATTTTTATATTTTTAATATTGGGGGCACTTTTGACATGTTTGCAGGTAGCAGGCAAGGAAAATGAAGATCACAGATCAACGGGATGTTTGGGAGAGGGGGTCAATCTATTGGAGAAGGTAGGAGAGGATGAAATTAAACACATATGTAGAGGGGTTGACCTTGGTAAAGAGAAAATGAGGCAGAGAGAGAGAGAGAGAGAGAGAGAGAGAGAGAGAGAGAGAGAGAGAGAGAGAGAGAATATGAATTTTCAGAGGCAAATAGAGGAAGCAGTTTGCCAGAGGAGATGGGAGAAAATAGGATTAAGGGAACAATGATAGAAGTTGACATTGGCAAGAAGGGTAGCCTCATCAATAGGGAGAAGGACTGTGGGGATGATGTAGAGTAGGGGAGAAGAAAGAGCTCTGCAGATGACCTCTATTTTTCTTAGCGATTAAGGAGAAAAAGAAGGATTGAAGTTGCTACTGTAATGAATTTTAGAGTCAATTAGGGAAGATCTCATTTCAGCAGTGAAGGTCCAATTGGGATTAGATAACATATATTTGTAGTGCACCTATTCAACACAGATACCTAACTTCCTGCAGTACTGTTTTGTAGCACATAAGAGTGAGCAGAGATGGTAGATGGTGGTAGGGAAATATTGAGGATTAAGATTTGGCAAGACATGATTAGTATGTGGACAAGAGGAGAAGGTATTTTAGGGTAGAAGATGATATATAGTCAGACCAATTAAGACTCAGAAAAGAGAAAAGGAAGTAAGAACAGAGATGCTATTTGGAAGATATTGATGTATAGACATCATCAAGAGGAGAAGAATTTTAGGAGTAGTAATGTAATGGAAGAGATGAAATGATAGGAGGCTCTGGTCAGTGGAACTTCAGAACTCTGAACCATGGATGTGGAAGAGTTTAGGGTAATGATAAGATCAAGGATGTGACCATGACAGAAGGAGAGAAGCTGTAGGTCATAGGAGTTAATGAACAGAGAGGCTTGAGTCTTTGAGGAAATATTAATATGGTGAGGAAAGAATCTGTAAATAAGGTAAGGGGGTATCAAGAAAGAAAATCATTAAGTCACTTGATGAACCCCACCATCCAGGTATATGCTAGTTCTTCAGGGACCTTTTGGTATCTGAATTAGTAAATATCTGAGGTTAGTTTAGTTGAAAAATTTCTAAGTTTGTTTTTAATGAACTGAATTGATTCTCCCTGAACTTATTTCCAAACTCCTCTTTTATCAGATTGAAATCCCCTAGGAACACTGCAGTAATCATTTACATAAAACATCAATGATAATTATAATTAACATTTATATAGTGATTTAAAGTTTTAAAAGTATTTTACAAATATTATCTTATGTAATCCTTATAATAGCCTTGGGAGATAGGTTCTATTATCATCTCCGTTTTACAGATGAGGAAACTGAGACTGAGAGAGGTTCAGTAATCTGGCCTGTCACACACCAAATGTATGAGGCCAGATTTTGACTTTAGGTCCTCTTGATTCAAGGTTCAGTGACCTATCCATTATGCCTTCAAGCTGTTTAGAGAACAAAGTAGCCTTTCCTTTCCATCAATAACAATTATTTGTGAATTCCAGTGATATGGTAGGTTACATTTTTCTGGATTTGTGCTTTTCACTTTCTTTTCTGTATTTCTGATACTTCTGATACAACTAACATAATTAGTTGTGCTGAAATGGGCCCAACCTGGGGATATAGTGCTTTGAACCAAAGAAGTGAATCTAATAGTGGGCATTTCACACACAGAGCAAATTGGTGAGTAAATATTTTGGGGCAAGTGAAAACTTTGCGATGTCTGAGTCATATTCCATCCACCATTTTTTATTCTATGTAATTCCACTCACTACCTGGCTTGAAGTGGTGATGTATAAGAGTGATCAGATGAGATCCCATTGCTGGGTGTTGAGTACTGAGTGGATGCTGGACTTCTGTAGGCAGCAGATGGAAAAGATACATTTCTGGGGAATGAGTGAAAGGTCAGAGCCAGATAAATAAATTAGAATCATCTGTATGCAGTGACTTGTCTCATGGACTTATGTGATCTCTGAGAGGTCAGGAGTAGAAGATAAGCAGTAGGCCAGCACTGACACTTTATAAAAGAGAGGGCAGCCAGGAGAAATCCTGAAGGAAGAAGAGCAGGAGAGGACACTGTTGTATAAGCCAAGATTAGACAGTATTTTGGCAGAGAAGGCACTTGATTGTGTCAAGGAAAATTTGAGAATGGACACAAGAATTTTTCTTTGAGCTGAAAGGAGGTCACTATAATCCTATGGGAAGTCAACCTTAGAAGGCAAACAGAAAGCAAAGAAGAGGGGCAGGAGAGAAGAGAAAGCTTTAGGAACAGGAGAAAAAACCTCAGGTAAGGACTTAGATGTGAAGAAAAGAAGAAAAATCAATTGTCTAGAGCAGGTGCTGGTTTTGAGGTAGGATTTTTAAAGATGCTGATATCCTTGAACATGTTTAAATGAGAGAAGAAAATATGAGGAGAGAGGAAATAAAATAACCGGCCTTGAAAGCAGTTGGGTTTTCAATACAAGTTCTTGGATAGACTGGATGCTTACCTGTTGTGTATGCTCTAGAGCATAACTTCCCCAAGTAGGCAATATTAGCCCCTGGGGGGCACTGGAATGTAGTAGTTGGGGCAATAGTAGCCTTGGGTATAATTGGGGGCATTGAATAAAAATAAGTAGGTAGTGGAAGTATAAGGAAAGAAGATAAGAAAATCTTGAAAAACTATTCATACATGTTTCATCTGTTCTGTAATAGAGTTAAAGTCATAGTGATTGCATCATCTTCCAAATAAACACACAAAATACAAGTTATAACTGATCAGTGATCAAGTATGCTGATGGGTCTTAACAAGCAAGTGTTGGCAGGTGAGCATGTGTGGCACATTGTTGGGAAGTCCAGTATGTGTTGGCAGGAATGTGCACATGTAATGACTTGTTTACAATATGATATTATGCAGTCACATGACTCAATATTGCATTATCAAAATTTCATTGCAGGAAAACCCTATATTTTACAATAAATTATTGAATTTTAAGATGTGTCATATATATGTATATATACATATATATGTGTGTCATATATATGTATATATATTTAAAAAAATGCAAATTTAAAAAATTATTAAAGGGTTAAAGAAAGTAGATTTCCAGGGGAATACTGAGTAATTTTTTTTTGAAAAGGAGCCAGTAGGCCAAATAAGTTTGGGAACCTCTATTTTAGAAGACATTCTGTTTTAGATATGGGTTGGACTGCATGGCCACTGAAGTCCCTTCTAACTCTGCTATTCTGTGCTTATGTGTGAGTGAAAAGAGTAAGAGCAAGATTTTAAAATAGGTAGAAGGCTCTGAGATGAAAAAATGTGTTAAAATGGTAGGAGGCCCAATTTTCATTTGGGAAACTGGGGGGTGAGTGAAATAAAGATGCTAGGTGGTACTGGAGGTAACTCAGGGAGTCAATCAACAAATATTTAAGTGCTTTCATTTTTCCAGACACCATGCTTAGTACTGGGATATGGAGAAAGGGGGAAAACACTCCTGGTCTTTAATAGCTTACATTAGAATGGAGGAACTTATACTGAAAGACAGTCTGAATTGAGAGGATGCCTATCAAATGGGGAATAGCTGAACAAGTTGTGGTATACAATTGTGATGAAATACTACTATATTCTTTTTTTTCACACTTCAGTAGTTTATTTATTGGTTCATGGGTTCATATAGCAAGCTTTTTAATCATATACTTTGATGTTGTGGCCAGAGTTGAGGTCAAGAGAAAAATTCTATCCACCAAGACTGCTAATTACTAAGTGGTCACAGCGATTCATATCATGTTGATTGGGTTTCTACAGAACATTACGATGAATGTTACAGGTCTTTCAGGTCTTTCTGGATGTCCCACAAGGTATCTGCGCTCTTCTTGAGTTGAGCTACTTCATCATCTTTCAGCTTCTGGTTGATAACGCTGGTCAGTCCTCGGGCATTCAGAATGCATGGAAGGCTAAGAAATACTTCATTCTCGATGCCATATATCCCCTTCACCATAGTGGACACAGGATGAATCCTGGATAGATTTTTTAACATGGTCTCACTTAGGTCAGCAACACTTAATCCAATAGCCCAGTTGGTGTATCCTTTGAGTTTGATCACTTCATAGGCACTTTCAATCACCAGCTTGTGAACTTCCTTCCAGTTTTCATTGTTATTGTCAGTTCCCATTTCTGGATTCAGGTTTTGGAGGGAAACACCTGCCACATTCACTCCACTCCACACGGCCACACTTGAGTCCCCATGCTCTCCAAGGATCCAGCCATGGCAGCTGCTTGGATGGATGCCAAGTTTTTCAGACATAAGATAGTGGAATCTGGCAGAATCCAGATTGCATCCACTACCAATCACCTGGTGCTTTGGCAGGCCACTCAGTTTCCAGGTGACGTAGGTCAGAATATCCACTGGGTTGGAAACCACAATTATGATACAGTCTGGGCTATACTTTACAATCTGGGGAATAATAAATTTGAAGACATTCACATTCCTCTGTACCAGATTGAGGCGACTCTCTCCCTCTTGCTGGCGGACTCCTGCAGTGACTACAACAATCTTGGAACCAGCAGTGACAGAATAATCTTTATCAGCCACAATTTTAGGAGTTTGAAGAAATAAGCTCCCATGCTGCAGATCCATCATTTCTCCTTTGAGTTTGTCTTCCAAAACATCAACAAGGGCAAGTTCATCAGCAAGACTCTTTGCAAGTATGCTGATAGCACAGGCCATACCAACTTGTCCAACACCCACAACAGTAATCTTATTGTTTGGGGCTGCTGCCTCCTCTTCTGCAACTGGCACAATCAGTTTTTCTTTGAGAGTAGCCATTTTGTTCTGCTTGAAGAGTAGTCACTGATTGCCTGTGATGAAATTTGTCCCAAACAGAGAAGACGGTCAGCTACGTCTTTCTCCAGCCGTGCCCTAGCTACAAGAAATACTACTATATTCTAAGAAATGATGAGCAGGATGGTATCAGAAAAACCTCAGAAGACTTATATGCAAAACAATAATAGTATTGTTAAGATGAATTGTGAAAGAATTAGCCACTCTGATAAAGATGATGACCCAAGACAATTCTGAAGGACCCATGATGAAAAATGCTATCCACCTCCAGAAAGAAAACTGATGAACCCAGTGCATATTGAAGCACACTTTCCCCCTCTACTTTCCACATTTTTCTTGTCTTTTTAAATGTGTTTTCTTTTGCAACAAGGATAATATAGAAATATATTTTTAATGACTTCACATGTGAAATACTACTTGTGGGGGAGGGACAGAAGAGAAGGAGAAAATTTAGAGCTTAAAATTGTTAGAAATTGGGGTGGCTAGGTGGTGCAGTGAGTAAGAGCACTGGCCCTGGGGTTGGAAGGACCTGGGATTGGTTCTGGCCTCAGAAAATTAGCACCCACACATAAACATAACTAGCTGTATAACCTTGAACAAGTTACTTAACCCCAACTGCTTTTAAAAAATGTTAGAAATGAATATTAAAATTTAAAAAATATGATTGGTAAATATTTAACAAAATAAATACAAATATGTTTGAAAAAAGAAAGTCTGGTTCTCATCATTAGCCCATAACAGAGAAAAATCTGGGAAAAAAAAGAAAGTATGAAGAATGAGAAAAATTAGGTGATCTACTTTTAGATATTTTTATATTTTGTTTTATATCATATTAATTTTACTTATTAATTATTTTTAGCTAGTTCCTGACATTCTTTCCTATATTCAGGCTGCCACACTCTGCTGCTTTCTGTCCATACTCTAAGTTGAGAAATGTACAGTTATGTGTGGTTGGCACAAAATTGCCCTGCCTTCTCTTGTAGGCCATCAATGCAGTTTATGCTGATTAGATGAATCACTCCATGCATAGGACCTTGACAACATCTCCTCTCACCAATCATCCTCTCAAATAGATTCGCCATGGCCTCAACCCGCCTGAGTCAAGAGTTCTTGGTTTCTAGCCAAGACTTTGATCTGCTGTCACCAAGAAGCAGGAGCAAGGCTGATTGTCAGTGCTGGGGCTGATTATTTATTACTGTGTTGAATGAGCCATGGCGATGTTCTCCAAAGAAGACACGTTCGCTGACTATTGTTTATTCTGTTTTTAATAGCCCCAACTGACTTCTTGCTATTGTTTGTCCTGTGCTCTGATCTCATATGGCACCTCTTCTTGTTGGTCCTGAAGTCATCCCCATGCTCTGTCATTTTGCCAGAGAACACAGTGCTCAAGGAGTTTAACTTCTAGGTGAAGAAGGGTGACTGGCGAGTTTGATGCCATGTTGAGTACAACCTCTTTGGCCTTCCACATCTCTTCCTATATATTCTTTTTCTCCATTATTTTGAAAACTGTCCTCTTCTTTTAACTTCTTTTTCATGGGAATTTCTTTTTACTCCTGAACAGTCCCTGTCCCTTCTCACCTCCAGGGTCTTTGTTCCTGTTGGGGACATCTTCCCTCTTTTCTTTGACCATAGAATTGGTACCCATTCTTTAAAGCTCAACTGAAATGTCACTTGCTCTGTAAAGCCTTTCCTGGTCCCTTTCCAATCAGGGAATGATCTTCCACTTAGATCCTACCAATTTGTTTTGTGCCTCTCTGATGCCCTTAACTTGTTTTGGGGGGCATTCTAGTGATATGTATATGTATCTTGTCTCCTACTAGACAAAATATCCAGGAAAACAGGTATATTCTAATCTTTGTACCTCTATTACCTCCTAGAATAGTTCTCTACACACAGTAGGTGATGGAATCCTAATAAAGCTGCCCCTAGCCCCAATATTATAACTTCATTATAGACCTGGCCCTACTGAACAGCAGACCCACTGCACCTACCTAAACCCTCCCCTCCCTCTCACCCTACCCTACTAATATCCTAACTCCTTCATATATGCCTCACTGATCACTGGAAAAATAGGTGTGTCCCTGAACTCTTAGTTCCCACAGAAACAGCAGGTGTGTCCATGTGATGGGAACCTAGCTACTGCCTCTACCTGGTCACTGCCGCCAGACCCATTCCCACAGAAACAGGTGTGTTCTTGTATTCAATTACAATCTCATCATCCATCTAGTCTGACAGGATCACAATAGCTAGCCAGTTGGAGGACAGAATGTTTAACCACCTAACCATAGATGGGACCCCTCCTGCATTACCTAATACCTTAACAAACCCCTCCTGCTTTTTAATATTAATGATATTCCTCTATTTTATGTAAATTTCTGTTATGTAATTATATCTTTACCATATAAAAACCCATCTTGCTTTCTCTAAAATTGCTGGTTACTCTTGGAATTTAGCCTGCTTCATGAGAGGCATCAATTTCAATACATGACTATACTTGGGTAAGAGGTGGTCTGACTCTGAATTCTTTGAGATCGTTCCACCGCAGCACATCATGAAACTTCAACAACTTTTTGGTCTCCCTGGGTTTAAACTGCAGCAGTAGGTGCTCTAAAAGTGTTTGAACTGAATTGAATCCATCCTTCTTAAAAAACGGTTATCCCAGCTCTATTCAATGATATTTTCCATTTTTCTTCTGAGCAGATGGCATTAAGGTTTTATACCATCAATGCCAGTGATACATGTTACATACTATTCTGCAATTAAGGAAATAGAGAAGATTTGGGATTTAAAGACAAAAAATCAATTAAATTCAATAAACTTTTATTGAGTGCATACTACATGCCCAATGCTGTGCTGAGTGCCATGGATATGAAAAGAGGCAAAACAAAATCTTTGCCTTTAAGGAACTTACAATATAACGGGGGAGACAACATGCAAATATATGCAAAGAAAGCTATATAAGGGACAAATAGGAAATAATTAGAAGCGGGAAAGAACTAGAATTAAGAAGGATTAGGGAAGGCTTCCTGTGAAGGTGAAAATAGAAGGGTATATGATTTTTTTTAAGTTGTAGGGATCTTTTGTTGTGAGAACCACCTTTACCAACTCAGCCTCTGTGACTTAGTCACTAAATCTATAGGGGGTTGCTTGAGGCATATTGATAATACAATAATGTGACCTGCCAGGGTCATATAGCTAGCAACTATTAGAAGGAGGACTTGAGCTCAAGTCTTCTAAGCTTGAAGCTGGGAACACTGGAAATGCTGTTTCATGTTACCTCTATTGGTAGTTAGATTTGTGATGAATAATCAAAGTAAAAGAGGTGAGATGGTAAAAGTGAAAATCAGAAAAGATTTTTATGAAAGCTTGAGAATGCAGACTCTAAGCCAATTTTTTTTATTACATTATATTGTGTGGTCCTTCATTTCAGAGGGAGTGTGAAGAAATGAAGGGTAATTGCATAAGTCACTAGGGAAGGAAGAAATTCCTGCTCAAAAAATTTGCCCACTTAAACAGGAAAATGGGGGAAAGTGAAAATTGTAGATCTTTAAGAATGAATCAGACACTACATTTATCTTGAATTTAGGAAATAGTTATATATATGTATATTTGTCAGGCAAATCTCTTCCAATCTTCAGATTCTACGTGGGAAATAGCCTTCTTATTTATGGGAATACAAAAATGACTAGCCTATAATTATCTAGAGGTTGACAGGTTTACCCTGCTTTTTCTTTTTTTCTCTTAGACTATGACAGTAGTAATTTATAGTTGGGGATTATTATTAGCATCTTATCTGAGACTACCCAAAAAATCATGGCTTTAGCCAAGGTGAATTGTCCTCAGTTCCTAGCATTGAGCTCAGACTTCTATGAAACTGACCTCTTCAAGACTGTGAATTTTAGATGAAAAGGCCTTTAGTAGTCAGTCATGAATAGGATATGGGATAAAGGCAGAATAATTACATTCTAATTCTCAAACGTCATCGACTCTTCTCCTTGGTGATGGACACAGGTCACACCAGAAGACACCAGAACTTAACAATAACTTGATGAGCATCCCAGAGCCACTTTGGAGAGGTATACATGATCAAAACAACATGATTTAGATCTAGCCTAGGTTTATGAAAGATAGCAAATCCAGAAAGTTTGCTTTCCTCAAGGACAAGACCTGAGATTTTGAGGATGATGGTACTTAATTTCGGATCTGATTTGCATTCCTTGGGGATGTAAGGGGCTATTAGATAGATGGTTCAAGTTGCCCTTACATATTAGAACCCTTGACATGTTTCCTGACACCCTCTGTTCTAGTCATAGCTGGTAACTTTATGGAAGTATTAGATTTCCTGCTACAGAGCAAGGGTAAACACTAAGGTATGGAGAAAACTAAGCACAATGTAGTCGAATTGCATATAAAACCCATCTGAGAAACAGTTATTATGTTTACTGTCTGACATTAGGACTTATTCATTCACAATTATATATGTGAGTATCTGTCCTATATGCTACCTCCAAAGGGCCATATTGGTTCATACATGCTTAGGCTGATGGATTTTGAAGGGATGTCTGAGATAATAGGATCATAGGGTTCAAAGAGGAAAGAAACCTTAGGGACCACATAGTGCAACCCCTTAATTTTGTAGATAAGGCAATTGAAACCCAAAGGCAATGAATGACTTCTTCTAGTGTATCATGTAAGATAAAAGAACTCAAAGTTCTAAGTTCTAAGACCTTGTGTCTTATAAGAGCTATTAAGCTTAAAACTGTTTCAAATAGAGGTGTTTTCAGTTCTGTAGGTCTTGCCTCTTACACAGACAAGAACTCTTAAAATCCCTATTTTGGCATCTGGTTGAATGTCAGGAATTCTGACAAAGTCATCACTGCAGTTAATAGCTTTTATTCATTCCTGTGAGATTTTAAGGGGAGCAAAGAAATTCATTTGGAAAGTAGGGCAAGAGACTAAAACTAAAATTGTCCTGAGTCCAGTGGAGACATATCCTGTGGTTCTAGAACTTGAATATGCTTGTACTAAATAGCTGTGAGCTTTTCATGAGAATCATGAGATTAATCTCTGAATTGCACACTTAGCCCCTTCCTGAATTTGAACAACAGATGTCCCTTAAAATGAAGAGAAAGTCATTTGGAAGGTAGGATGCATAGAAACCATGTTTTCTTTCTATCTTTTTTCTCTTCCTCTGGTCCTGGTGTTGTAGCAGGACTTTTTGCCAGAGCAAGGCCTTTGGTTACAGCCTTCTTTCGATCCTGTCTTCAGAGTGAAAGGGATGAAGTTCAGGCCCATCTGACTGACCCATCTCCCAGGCAAATGATGTTACTGGAACTTTCAGATCAACATAACACCAAATCTATCTTTATTTGAAGAGTAATTAATCATTGTCCTTGGCGAGATTTCATAACAATGGTCAAAATGATAGTCTTTGCACTTTGACCACGAGAGAAAGTGAAACACTGAAATATCCATCTGCTTTATTTTCCTTTTTTAAAAAATGTGAGATTGGGGTGGCTAGGTGGCGCAGTGAATAGAGCACCAGCCTTGGAGTCAGGAGGACCTGAGTTCAAATGTGGCCTCAGACACTTAACACATTTACTACTTGGGTGACTTTGGGTAAGTCACTTAACCCCAATTGCCTTCCAAAAAGCAAAAAAAAAGTGAGATTAAAAAACCTATTATTTGATAGTACCTTCAACCTTAGTATCCCTAAATGCTTAATGCTTGCCTAAATCAGGTCATAAAGCAAGACAAGACTGGAAAATCTCTTGATAAAACTCATTTTTAGGAATTGGTTTATGCTGGAGGGATGAGCCAAACTAGGGTCAAAGTGCTTGTTCAGGCATTTATGCTTGGTGCTCTGCAGAGAAGTGATTTATTAAGTGGGAGAGGCAACTGAATCTAATTAACTACAGCTTGCAAAAACCCCAACTTTGCTATGAGCTTGGGTGAAGATAAGTAGCACCCAGTGATCATGGCAGTAATATGAAGCTGACTACAAATCCTATTACTGGAATAGTGATAGAGGATCCTAGAAATCAGTGGTTTCAGGCTGACTTTCCCCCTCTCCACAAAGGATTTTGCTAAGGTTACAGTTGGTGGAAAGACAGGTTTCTACAGGAATCTTATGTTCTCAAACACAGAAGGGGAGGGAAGAAGAAAACATAATTTATAATTTCAAACTTTGTTCTTTGAAGTTCATGACTTGTCAGAGGTGGATGGGGAGAAAATAAGCAGAGATAAGAAAGCTTTATGTTTTACAATGAGATGAAGTTATATTTTCTAAAATCCAAATCACTTTACATGATCTAATAGTGGATAGTTTCTTTGAAAAGTCCCACTAAAATTCCTTTCTTCTTTCCTCACCTTTTCCTTTCTTCTTTGCTGTTCTCTGCTGTTTTTACTCTCCCTTCTCATTTTCTCATTCCTTCTCCCTTCTCATTTCCTCTTCTATTTTTTCATTTCCCTTTTTCCTCTCCCCTTGCTTTTTCTTCCCCTCTCCCTTCTCCCTTTTTCCTTTTCTTGTTATCCTTTCCCTTTCCCTCTTTTCCCCCATCCTCCCATTTTCTCAGATCTTTTTCTTGTAATTGATACTCTTTTGGAGACACCAAGACATATGTCCACTGTAAGTAGAAAACTTTTTACTTCAGAAATTCAGTGGATCGGCGTTCTCAGCAAAGTGTGTTCTCTCTCCCATCAGTTCAGATGACAGCCTTATCAACCTGTGAAATTCTTGTCCTTTTATAATTTGACCCTAAGAGAAAGTAAAGTACCATCCTCTCATAAATCTTCTATTTAAGATCTATCAAGTGTGCTGAAGGCCTTTCTCTTAATGTTTTTATATTTTGTGCGTGCTAGTGTAGAACTAGGCTAGGTTAGACAGTGATGTGGAACAGAAACTGGAGGACTAGACTTGGAGTCAGGAAGACCAGAGTTGAAAATTGGTCCAGACATTTATTTGTGTATTTCTGGGAAATTAATTTAACTTCTCCCAGTCTCATTTTTCTCATTTGCATAACATTGGAAATAATAACCTTTGCCTCACAAAGTTGTGAAAGTCAAATGAGATAATATATGTAAAGCGCTTTGCAAACTTTAAAACTAATTATTATCATTGCATTTCCTGGACAATTTCATTGAGGTACATAACTTTCAATCAATAATGTGCTACAGTCTACTTATATAGCCTGAGTTTGTACTTCATTGTCTTTTGGGATATATACTTTTGAAATCATCATTTTTCTATGATTGGTACCTATTTGATAATACCAGGAGAATATTGGTATTACGTATGTATGTGCAAATATTCATGCATACACATATATATGCATATATTTATAGTGAGTGTTATCAATGTGGAATTGTTGAAATGCATTTTAGACCATTCTCTTCTCCCCTAGACTCTCAAAAAAGATTAACCTAAAAATTCACACAGGAAAAACCAAGTGGATGAAGAATGTCAATTACCAAGACTAATGATTTAAAAATCATATCATTTAACAAATTCAATCAGTTAAATGAATTTGTTAAATGTTACTGGGGACTGGTAAATGAGCCAAGTCCTTATTAACATGTACAGAGAATGTATTTGATGCAATCCCCATGTAAACTTTGGTGCATGGGTAGGTATTCTTCCTTCATGAACATGTGAAAGGAGCTTTACTGATGTGAACTTTGGAGAATATATATGAAAACTGGGTTTGTTGGCACAATCAATATGTAGATCCTAGTCAGGTATATATAATTGAGATAACACATAACTTAGTAAAAAAAGTATTTTAAAATACTATTATATATATAGTTTTATAAATACAGCTATTGTAAATGTTTTCTCCACAATTTAAAGATAAGCTCCTTGAGGACAGGGGCAGTTTTTGCTTTTTTAAAATTATACACCCAGCAATTAGAACAGTACCTCACAAATAATAAGCATTTTAAAAATGTGTTGATTGATTTTCATTCTTTGAAGGAATTCAGACAGAAACAATTCTGAAGACAACTCCTTAACTTGCTATTATTCTTTTACATTTAATGGTGTACAGACTATTGTAGAGGTAGATAAAATAACTGCTTTTTGAGAAAATAAATTCTGTTCTTTTTTCAATTAATAAAACTCTCTTCTTTCCTTGACACAAATTTTTTACCACTGGAAAGAAAAAGAAAGAAAAACACACCATGTGGCAAATATACATAATCAAGCAAAAATGATTTATGCATGGGTCATGTCTAAAAAATATGACTCAGTTTGCAACCTGATTCAATCATTTCTCTGTCAGCATGTTTCATGATATGTCTTATAAAGTGGTAGTTTGTCATTGTGTTCTTAAGAGTTCTTAAGTCTTTCAAAGTTGTTTATTATTACCATATTGTTATAGTACAATTTTTTTTTACTGATTCTTCTTACTCCATTCTGCATAAATCTTTCTTGGTTTATCCTATAGAATAATAGTATGTCATTGTATGCATATACTGTAATTTATATGGTTATTCCCAAATTGTTGGCTACCTCCTTAGTTTCCACCATAAAAGAACTCCTTATATAAATTTAATATAAATAATAAATACATTTATTCAATATATGTATATGTATATGTACACATGGATCCTTTTCCTCCTAGATTTTTGGACTATAAACCTAGTGGTGGTATTTTTGGGTAAAAGGATAGGCATGGTTTTGGGAATACAGTTCCAAAAAACTTTCCACAATGGCTGAACCAGTTCATAGTACCTTGCCTCCCCATCCCCGCCAAAGTGAATTAATATGCCTCTTGAACATTCATAATTTCCCCTTTTTGGGAGGTCACCTTTCCTTATATGACATATGAGGTGCAATCTCAGAGTTTGAAAAATTTTATTTCTCAAATTATTAGTGGTTTGGAGCATTTTTACATATATCTGTTGATAGCTTGGATTTCTTCCTCTGAAAATTACCTATTTATATCTATTGACCATTATCAACTGGAGAATGGCTTCTATTCTCATAAATCTCAATCAGTTCCATATATATATGTATAATATATATACATAGTAATATTATATAATCAATATCATCCTTTTATCTTCTGTGATGCTCTCTATACTTTGTTTATTTATATTTTTTTTAATTTTTTTTTTAAAGCAATTGGGGTTAAGTAACTTGCTCAAGGTTACACGGCTAGTCATTTGATTTATGCGTGGGTGCTCATTTTCTGAGGCCGGATCTGATCTCGGTCATCCAAACTCCGAGGCCGGCGCTCTTACTCACTGCGCCACCTAGCCGCCCCTTTAGGGCAATTGGGGTTAAGTAACTTGCCCAAGGTTACACGGCTAGGTTTTTGTTTGTGCGGATTAGGTGTCAGAGGCCGGCTCCGAACTCAGGTCCTTCTGATTCCAGGGCCAGCGCTCTATTCACTGCGCCACCTAGCCGCCCTGCTCTCTATACTTTGACAAATAAATATTCCCATATCCATGGATCTGAAAGGTAATTTCTTCCTTTCTCCTCTAATTTGTTTATTTTGTGTCTAAGTCAGGTACCTACTTAGAGGTTACCATGACATATGGTATGGAATGTTGGCCTATACCTAGTTTCTACTGTTTTCAGTTTTCTCAGCTATTTTTGTTGAATAAAGAATTTTTACTTGAATAATTGGGTTTATCAACACTAGGCTACTGTGCTCACTTATTTCTGTATGTTGCTTATCTAATTTTTTTTCACTGATCAGCAACCTCTCTGTTTTTTGATCAGTAGAAAATTGTTGGAATGATCTCGTACTTCCAGGCTCTCTGTCTTGCTACTTTTTTTTTTAAAGCACTTTGTAAATCTTTTTTTTTTAAATTTAATTTAATTTAATTTAATTTTTAAGCAATTGGGGTTAAGTAACTTGCTCAAAGTTACACAGCTAGTCATTATTTATGTGTGGGTGCTCATTTTCTGAGGCCGGATTTGATCTCGGGTCATCCCAACTCCGAGGCTGGTGCTCTTACTCACTGCGCCACCTAGCTGCCCCCTCTTGCTACTTTTTTATTATTCCTCTTGAAATTTTTGACCTGTTCTTCTAGATAAATTTTATTATTTTTCTAGCTGTTGGTAGTTTGACTAGTATGACAATGAATAAGTAATTTAATTTAGGTAGTATTATCTTTTTATTATATCGGCTCAGTCTACCCATTATCAATTGATATTTCTCCAATGATTTAGATTTATCTTTATTTGCATAAAGAGTATTTTGTAGTTGTTCCTGTGTGTGTCTTGCCCAGTAGACTCCCAATTATTTTAATGCTTTCTTTAGTTATTTAAAATGGAATTTGTCTTTTTTATCACTTCCTGTGGGGTTTTGTTGATATACAGAGATGTTTGATAATTTTATGTGGGTTATTTTAAAAGCCAATTTTGCTTAAGTTACTATTTTGATTAATGCTTTAGTTGTTTCTCTAAGTAAACCATTATATAATTTAAAAAACACTATAATTTTATTGACTCCTTGCCTAACTGTATTTCCTCAACTTCTTTTCTCCTTCTCATTGCTATAATTAATACTTTTAATACTCTATCAAAGAATAATGGTGATAACAGAAATCCTTATTTTTCCTTTGACAATTTCAGAAAGGCTTTTAATTTATTTATATTACATTGAATGCCAGGTTTAGGTGTTACACATATACTGCTTGTCAAGGTCTTTTCAACTGGTAGCTTTTTATAATGGAATAAATGTACAAGTGTTTAAGTTCATCTTCTGAGGGTTGACTGAAAAATCATTGGTACAACTCTAGTAGTGGTAGTATTAGTAATAGTAGTAGTAGTGCTCCTACTAGTAGTAATGATAATGGTAATAATAATAATAATAGTATTTGTGTAGTACTTACTATATGACAGGTATTGTGCTAAGAACTTTGCAATTATTATCTCAATTGATTCTTCCAACAACCTTGGAAGGTAGATACCCTTATTAACCCTGTTTCACAGATGAGGAAAACATGCCAGACAGAGATTAAGTGTCTTGCTAATGGTAACCCAGCTAGTAAGTATCTGAGGCTGGATTTGAATTCAGGTTTTCCTGACTCTAGTCCCATTGGTCTATACACCGTGCTACTTACCTGCCTCTAGCAGAAAGGGTGATAACATAGCCCTTCTCTTGTTCCCACATTATTTTGACTTATTCTGCCCAATTTATATATCTTAAAACTTATTATTTACTTTATCTTGGAGCTTTTGAATAATTGTCATGGTGACATTTATTTAAAATATTGATATTAAGTTTTTATTGATCAATTTTACATACAAGTGACTATGAAGAATAGTTTGGTTTGTAATAATGTTCTAGTTCCAGCAAAATATATTGGTTGAGCTCTAAATGGTATTTTGAGGTCTATATTTGTAATGTGAAGTTTTCTTATCTGTCAGTCCATGAAAGGTAGAGAGCTTCTGATATGTAATTCTCATCTAGCTCTATCATTCAGGGCTGAACTCCCCTGGACTTTTCCACCACTATTATGTGTGGTACCTTCCCTCCACTTCCACTCCTGCTTTTCAGGTTCCTTTTGATTGTTATTTCCTCCCATTATATGGCAAGCTCCTCAAGAGCACATACTTTCTCTTCCTTCATTCCTCCATTCATTTGCTTATTCATTCATCATTTGTTCGTTCCTTCCCTCTCCTTTCTTCCCTCCCTTCCTTCTTTCCTCCTTCCTTCTTTCCTTCCTTCCTTCCTTCCTTCCTTCCTTCCTTCCTTCCTTCCTTCCTTCCTTCCTTCCTTCCTTCCTTTGTTTTCCCACCATTTAGCAAAATACCCAGAACATAATGAAAAGTTAATGCTTGCTGACTTGACTTAATTTGAGATATTGAAAGGAAAATGTCGGGGTATAAATGGCAAGCTTGAGGGGAGGAATATCTCTACAAGAAACAGTTTAACTCATGAAAGTCTAGCCCCTCTGTAATGGGAATGAGAATTTGATCTTCCCTGTCCCTCAATAGGCCTGGGGAAGGGGAATTTGAAGACTTCCCTTGCTTTGAAAGTAAACTCTGTCCCCCTAATAGGCTGAATATATTCACAGGGAGCCTGTGGTGGGAGGAGTTTGCTGAAGGGTAGAGCAGAGTCACAGAGGCTGGGAGTCAGAGCTAGCAAGACAGTGGGAGAGAGAGGAGCTCAGGCAAGGAGATAGAGAGGTTTGTGAGTAAATATTGATCTTGTATTGGTTTGTGGGAAGGCTGAATATTCTGCCATCAAATGTCATGTGATATTTATAGTCATGGTCATTATTGTGACTGTGATCACTGTAAATATTACACTAGTACACCGCCCCCCCGCCCAAAACACCAACAAAAACATGCAGATAGCTCATATTACCACAATAAACAACTCCATGTAACTATCACAGAATCTCAGATTGGAAGGGATCTCAGTGGTCAGTGATTACAAACAGTAATTGACCAAAATACATCATACAGTATTTCCTTAATTGGTCAGCTAACTTTTGATGGAAGACTTTCTGCAAAGGAAAATCTACTCCCTCTCAAAATTGACCTTTGCATTTTTGGATAATTCTAATCATTATAAAGTCTTGCCTTGACATCAAATCTATATCTTCTTCTCTCTACAATTTCTACTCATTCCCACTAGTTCTACCTTTTAAGACTAAAGCAGTATAATTTGACATAACAGCCCTCCAAATGCTTTATGACAGCTATCCATATCTTTCCTTAATCTTCTATATGTCTAAATATCCTTAGTTCTGTTAACTTGCTGGTGTATAGCATGGTCATGAGACCCTTCACCATCTTGGTAATTCTTTGGATGCTCTAGACAGCTAGGTGGTGTTTTCATCCTTCATTTTTGCTTTTTGGAGGGAAATTGGGGTTAAGTAACTTGCCCAAGGTCACATGGCTAGGTTTCTGTTTGTGTGTGCTTTAAGTGTCTGGGGTTGGATATGAACTAAGGTTCTTCTGACTCCAGGGCCGACGCTCTACTCACTGCACCACCTAGCTGCCCCTATCCTTCATTTTCAAAGACAAAGAATTTCATAATGCTTGGGTAAAATAGTGAATTATAGCTGATAACTTGCCTTGTACATGAATTTGATTTAAGTGAGACAGAGTTGTGCAAAATTGTCAGCCTAGTTCTCTCTTCCAGAGTCATCAAAATTCAGTGACAAAACAAAAATTAGGACAACTGGTGATGGTCTGGGGTGTAACAGATGATCTTTGCATCTTCAATATCTGACCGAGCTCTAAGTACTCCACAGCATTTCCCTTAAGCCTTCTTCATGGCCATTGGAGCAAATTGTTCTCATCCACCCATTCCACTGCGGCAAGTCTTCACGTTCTTGAGATAGACATCCCCCTAACTCATTACTGATTTTGAGCCTTGTTTATTACTGTCAAGATAGTTTAGCCAATCTGTCAAGATGGTTTAGCACTATGCATGCTACAGTTCCTTGGAGTCACAGGTGAGTTGGGTTACAGGTGGACACCAAAGATGAATGAGCAGCCCTGAAAAGAACTTGGCAAACCCTCACACTGGAGGAGCTAGTTCTCCATGAATATTCTATATGTCCTTTGGCATATCTATGGCCATACCAACCTAAATGTACCCTCTCTCATCTGATCTTGGAAACTAAGCAGGGTCACACCTGGTTAGTCCTTGGGTGGGAGACAACCTTAGAATTTCAGGTACTCTATCTAGGCTAAGTACTATATAAATGTTGCTGTTGTTTTTGTTGTTATTATCATTATTAATTAATGGAGTCCTACAAATGATATGTTCAGCGAACCTTCAGAAGGTGAACTTAAACACTTGTACATTGATTTAATTACAAAAATTTATTAATCAGAAAGTATGAATAAATCTTTCTTTAGTATAATAAACATCTCTGTAAAACTAAGAACCAGCATTTAATGTAAGAGAAATAAACTAAAAGAATTTCAAAAAAGGATAGAGGTAAAACAAGGATGCCCACATCACTACTATTCTTTAAGAGAGTGTTAATAGGACTAGACTTGGAGTCAGAAAGACCTGAGTTCAAATCCTGACTCAGATAAGCTACTATCTGTATGACTAAATAAGTACCAAATTCTTTTTTTTTTTAATTTAAGCAAATGCTTTGTTAACTTCTGTTTTACATCATTCATTTCCACCAGATTTTGAGTTACAATTATTCCCCCCCCCATTTTTCCCCTACCCACCCTCTGAGAATAGCAGTCCCACAAGATATTGCTTCCTCCAATCTGCTCTCTCCCATATCTTCTCCCATACCCCCTTCGACTTTTCCATTAGAGGAAGGTGAATCTTTGTGTCCCAATGCCTGCACATCTTGTCTCCCAATTACAAGCAAAAGAATATTAATAATAGTATTTATATATATTTGAAACATTTAATCTTAAGACCTCGAATTTCAGATCCATTTCCTTCCTCCCTTGTCACCCATTCCCTCTGGGAAGATAAGTAATTCAGTATACGTTGTACATGTCTAGCTATGCAAAACACTACCATAGTAGATATATTGTACAAGGCTGCTTATAATCCCCTCCCACTCATCCCACCCCCACCTGGTCCACTCCCTACATGATCCTGTCCCTCTTCTATAGTGGGTACTTCCAACCTCCCCTCCCCCCAAGGATGCCCTCCCATCCATCATCCCTCCTCTCATCCCCCTTCCCCCTATTCTGCTGCAGGTTGAGATATCCCATTTAGTATGTATGTCATTCTCTCCCTGAACCAAATTCAATGAGAATGTGGTTTTGCCTTTTTGCCTTCCTATTCTCCCCCTCCTTTGCAACCACTTCCCCTTGCTTCTTCTACATGAGATAGTTTACCCTACCCTGTCTCTCCCCATCTCCTCTTGCCACTTTCCTCTCTCTCCTCATAATTTCATCCCTTGAGTATTCTCCCTTCCCAACAAATTCAACCTATGCCCTCTATCCATATATAACTGTAACCATATACACACACATTCACATATGTATTCATATGACCACACACCCTTCTTCCATTATTTTCATAGTGAGAAAGATATCATCAGTCACAGTTATTGCTTTTCCATATAGGAATGTAAATAGTTCAACTTTGATAAGTTCCTTTTGATTTCTTTTCCCTGATTACCTTCTCAGGCATCTCTTGCTTCTTGTGTCTGGATGTCAAATTTTCTATTCAATTCTGGTTTTTTCCTCAAGAATGCTTGAAAGTCCTCTATTCCACTGAATGACCATATTTTCCCCTGAAACAAAATACTCAGTTTTCCTGGGTAGGTGATTCTTGGTTTTAATCCCAGCTCCTTTGACCTCTGGAATATCATATTCCAAACCCTTAGATCCTTCAGTGTAGAAGCTGCCAGGTCTTGGACTATTCTGATTGTGTTTCCACAATATTGAAGTTGTTTCTTCCTGGCTGCTTGTAGTATTTTCTCCTTGATCTGGGGATTCTGGAACCTGGCTATAATATTCCTGGGAGTTTTCTTTTTGGGATCTTTTTCAGGAGGTGATCTGTGGATTCTTTCAACCTCTATTTTGCCCTCTGGGTCTAAAACATCAGGGCAATTTTCCTTGAGAATTTCTTGAAGGGTGATTTCTAGGTTCTTTCTTTGATCATGGCTTTCAGGTAGTCCAATAATTTTTAAATTGTCTCTCCTGGATCTATTTTCCAGGTCAGTGGTTTTTCCCATGAGATATTTCACATTGCCTTCTAATCTTTCATTTGTTTGGATCTGCTTAACAGCATCTTGATTTCTCATAAAGTCATTAGCTTCCATTTGCTCCAGTCTAACTCTGAAGGAATGAATCTCCTCAGTGAACTTTTGAGATTCTTTTTCCATCTGGCAAATTCGACTTTTTAAGGCATTCTTCTCCTCATTGCCCTTTTGGGCCTCCTTTGCCATTTGAGTTAGTCTATTTTTTAAGGTGTTGTTTTTCTCAGTCAGGCTGTTGACCCTCATTTCATACTTTTCCTGCATCCTTCTCATTTCTCTTCCCAATTTTTCCTCCACTTCTCTTATTTGATTTTTAAAGTCCTTCTTAAGGTCCTCTATGGCCTGCAACCCTCTCATGTTTTCCCCTGGGGCTTTTGGAGCAGGACTTCTGACCTCACAGCCCTCCTCGTGCTCTATGCTTTGATCCTCTTTGCCCCCAAAGTAGGAATCTAAGGTTGCATTTTTCTGTTTAATTTGTTTCCTTTGCTTTGGCATGTTACCACTTAATTACTTGACTTTTGGGCTTGTTGCCACAGTATGGCTCTTGCGCCAGACGGGAACTTTCGTCCCAAAAGTGTGTGGGGAGGCAACTTCCATTTCTAGCAAGCTGGAAAGCCACCCACGACCTCCACCCCAGATCACAATCCAGATCGACAGAGTTTAAAGCAAGAGCAATTACCGCCCCCCCCCCCCCAGACTGATTGCTGGATCTCTCTACAGTTTGCAGGCCAGGAGCTGGAGCTGCCTCTGAAAACTACAAAATGGTATGTCTCCTCAGCGGCTTCTAGCCCCCAGGGGAGGAAGCCGACCTGTTCCCCAAATACTGGTCCCAAGGTCCATAGGGCACTAACCTTTTACTTTGTCCTAGGCATGTCTATGTTGATAATTCTGGAATCACCAGAGCTGCTGGTGTTCTGGGGTCCCTCTAGCCGGCTGCTGGCCAGCCGTCCTGGGGCTAAAACCGCTACCATGGACCTGTTCTCGGCTCCCTGCACACTGTGTGCTGCACTGCTGGCTCCCAGAGCACTGTGCTGGTCCTTCCTGCAGGGCTGCTGGGCAGTCCTCAGTGGGAGGTTAGCTTCTCTGTGTTGTTCTGTGGGTGCTGGGGCTCCAGAAGTTGTTTAGAGTCCCCTTTTACATAGTTTGGAGGTAATCTTGGGGGAGATTGGCTTGGACGAGCTGTTTCTACTCCTCCATCTTGGCTCCGCCCCCCAGTACCCAATTCTTAATGTTAAACCAGTAAGAATAGAAACTAGAAATTTTAACCTAAATTCTGGAGGTCAAATTTTAAAATTTGATATATAATTTAAAATTTGGTATATTTGATATATAAAATATAAAAATACTACTTATAAATACTTGGTCTTCTTCAGACAATATCATGGAACATAAATTTAGCATGTAGTAGTCTGTGAAAATTAAGAGACTGATTAGCATCTGAGAAATCAAAATTTAATGGGATGAACACATCTAATATTTAACTACAATGAAAAGTGTACAGCTGTCTGTGGAGAACTTCCTTTAAATAGATACCAGACTTATCTGGAAATTTTAACATTGATAATAAGCAAATAACCTCACACCTTATCATGACAAAAGTAACATGAGAGAGCTGTTGAATATCTATAGAAGGATATTGAAAAATTGTATCAACATTTTACTTAATTCATAGTAGAATACTTAAATGTCAGTTCATCTAATTAAAGGAAACAACTACAACAAAAAGACACATGCAGAAAGGAAGCCAGAAAACAACAAAAACATCAAGTCTAGATTTCCTTAACCAGAATTTGAAAGTCAAAAGTCGAAAGGTTAAATCAACAGGAATCAAATCATCAGATATTAAAAAAACAAGGAAACAACAACAGTGGGGTGAAGTCAAGATGGCAGAGTAGAAACAGTACTTCCATAGAGCTCTGGCCCACACCAATTCCAAATTTATGTAAAAGGAGACTCTGAACAAACTCTGGAGCTCCAGAACCCAAAAAATGACACAGAGAAGCTAACCTCCCACTGAGGATAGCCCGGCAGCCCAGCAGCCCAGCAGGGAGTGTCCAACGAAGTGCTCTGAGAGCCAAGCCCAGTCCCACATTAGTTTGAGGTTATACCCCAGGGTGGCTGGATCAGCAGCTGGCTGGAGGGACCCCAGAACACCAGCAGCTGTGGTGTTTCCAGAATTACCAACACATAGATGCCAAGGACAAATTGAGAGGTCAGTGCCCTATGGTCTTTGGGACCAGTACTTGAGAGTGCAGAGCACATTGGCCTCTTTCCCTGGGGGGTGAGAAGGCGCTGAGACAGAGCAGCTTGTGCCATGTTGCAGCTTCAGCTGCTGGCCTGCAAACT
Organism: Gymnobelideus leadbeateri; assembly: GCA_011680675.1. Lineage (NCBI taxonomy): Eukaryota > Metazoa > Chordata > Mammalia > Diprotodontia > Petauridae > Gymnobelideus > Gymnobelideus leadbeateri. The sequence goes on along the minus strand of WOXC01009637.1, from coordinate 162,092 downwards.
GTAGGTGGATCTGGCAATCAGTCTGGGGGGTAAGCGTTCTTGCTTTAACCTTCTTGGATCTGGATTGCAGTCTGGGGTGGAGGTCTTGGGGTGTGTGACCAGCTTGCCAGAGTATGTGGAGGCTTCAGAGAGGGCACCCAACTAATACCTCTGGCAGGTGAGAAAACCCCAGCATTTGGGACAGAAGCTCCCCTGGCTGGTGGCAGAGTCCTACTGTGGCAACAACCCCAAAAGTCAAGCAATTGAGTGGCAACATGCCTAGGCAAAGGAAACAAAATAAACAGAAAAATTCAACATTAGACTCCTGTTTTGGGGGCAAAGAGGATCAAAGCACAGAAAAGGAAGAGGACTGGGAGGTCAGAACTCCTGCACCAAAAGCCCCCAAATGAAAATACAATCTGTTTATAGGCCATAGAGGACCTTAAGAAGCAGATAAGAGAAGTGGAGAAAAATTGGGAAGAGAAATAAGAAAGATGCAAGAAAAGTATGAAATGAGAGTCAATAGCCTTACTGAGGAAAATAATACCTTAAAAATAGACTAACTCAAATGGCAAAAGAGGCTCAAAAAGGCAATGAGGAGAAGAATGCCTTAAAAAACCAAATTTGCCAGATGGGAAAAGAATCTCAAAAGTTCACTGAGGAGAATCATTCCTTCAGAATTAGACTGGAGCAAATGGAAGCTAGTGACTTTATGAGAAATTAAGATGCTGTCAAGCATATCCAAACAAATGAAAGAATAGAAGGCAATGTGAAATATCTCATGGGAAAAACCACTGATCTGGAAAATAGATCCAATAATAAAAATTATTGGACTACCTGAATACCATGATCAAAAAAGAACCTAGAAATAATCCTTCAAGAAATTCTCAAGGAAAATTGCCCTGATGTTTTAGATCCAGAGGGCAAAATAGAGATTGAAAGAATCCACAGATCACCTCCTGAAAAAGATCCCCAAAAGAAAACTCCTAGGAATATTTTAGCCAGGTTCCAGAATTCCCAGATCAAGGAGAAAATATTACAAGCAGCCAGGAAGAAACAGTTTCAATATTGTGTAAACACAATCAGGATTACACAGGATCTGGCAGCTTCTACCCTGAGGGATTGAAGGGTTGGAATATGATATTCATGAGGGCAAAGGAGCTGGGATTAAAACAAAGAATCACCTACCCAGCAAAACTGAGCATCATGTTTCAGGGAAAATATGGTCGTTCAATGGAATAGAGGACTTTAAACATTCTTGAGGAAAAAACAGAGTTGAATAAAAAATTTGACATTCAAATACAAGAAGCAAGAGATGTTTGAGAAGGTAAACGGGGAAAAGAAATCATAATGAACTTATCAAAGTTGAACTATTTACATTCCTACATGGAAAAACAATAACTGTAACTGATTTTTTCTTTTCCTGTAGTCCCATTCAATATTTTTACATGAGGTCATCTTTAGCAAGCATATGGCAAAAAATAGAACAAAAATGTTTTAATTTGCATTTTTATAATTGTGAATTATTAGGAGCATTTTTTCATATGTTTCTTGTTACATTGGATTTCTCCCTTTCATAGCTACCTGTTTATATCCTTTGACAATTTATCTGTTAGGGAATGTCTCTTGCTTTTATGAATTTCAATCAGTTCCATATAAATAATTAGAGTATGTATTTATACACATATACACATATATACATATGTACACACACAAACATATATATGAAGAGAGTGGTATGTAGATAAATAGATATAAATACTTATCTGTGTTACATATCTTTCATGTAAATAAGGATGACATTATTGACCGCTATTACTGGTTATGAATTTTGTATTATCAATAACTACTCCTCTTCCTTCCTGTGGTTATTGTTACTATTACTACTGTTTGGTATTCATTTAGGGCTTTCAAATTTACAAAGTGATTTACATAACTATATCATTTGATTCAATACTTGTTTTTTGTAGGTGTAATGGGGATTAATGGATCATTCACATTCTTGAATTTCTTTCTTCTTTGTCCCACATCTCCCATTGATCAACAAAGAGCACACATTTACCAAGTGAGTAGATATACAGCCATGGGCTATAATTTTTTTCTGTGTGAAGTTAACTGCCTATTAGCTAGTGGGATGGAATCCATAACCTTGTCTTCATTTTGAGCAGATTTTAACCAACTGACTTCTAAACAACAATGATTATATTTGCCTCATGTGTGAACATGTTTTATTATTAATATTAAAAATTTCCAGCACAATCTTAATACACAAATAATATACTGACTTAATAGGCATATGTAAAGATGAGTAACACTATATAAGGGGCTTTAAAGTGAAATAAAATGGGGGTTTCCATCTCTAAATTAGATAATTGAATTGAGTATAAGCAGAGAGTAGACATGAAAAGAAAGGTGTGTTTGAAGACCCAAACTACAAATAACAATTTTTTTTAATTTAAAAATTTTTTTTTTAAGCAATTGGGGTTAAGTAACTTGCTCAAGGTTACACAGCTAGTCATTATTTTTGTGTGGGTGCTCATTTTCTGAGGCCAGATTTGATCTCGGGTCATCCCAACTCTGAGTCCGGCGCTCTTACTCACTGCGCCACCTAGCCGCCCCTTTAGGGCAATTGGGGTTAAGTAACTTGCCCAAGGTTACACGGCTAGGTTTTTGTTTGTGTGGGTTAAGTGTCTGAGGCCGGCTCCAAACTCAGGTCCTTCTGACTCCAGGGCCAGCGCTCTATTCACTGTGCCACCTAGCCACCCCACAAATAACAATTTTAAGAAAAGATGTGGCAGAGGCAAGGCTGGCATATTATTTGTTTGTATCAAGTGAAGATTATATACTATGGGCAGGGAATCACAAACATTTCCCTTCCACATGGTAGCTTTCTATCTTCTGTCTCTCACCTCCCAAACAATAAACTTCCATTTGTATTGACTTCCTAAGCTATTCAATTTGAGCCATAGAACCATAGATTTTAAGTTGAAAAGAACTTTTGAGGTCCTTGAATTCTCATTTTACAGATAAAGAAATTGAGGAATGAAGAGGTTAAGTGAGTTTCCACAGTCCTACAGCCACCAAGGACATGAAGGAGAATTTGAATCTGTTTCTTCCTGACTTTAAAGTTAAACAGTCTACTAAAGTACATGCTCTTAGTGAATCTAGTTCAACAAGCATTTGTTTAACGTTTGATATGTTGCCAGTATATGAGACTTTGATTGCTCATTTTGCTAGAATTCTGGGCCAGCAATCTGAATACCTATCAGTGGAGTTTATTCAATTGCTTAGGATTTCTTAAATGTGGCCTTAGATGAGTGGTTCTCAAGGTATTAGCTATAGACCCCCGACAGTTGTTTATGGTATGGTTTCAAAATCTAGGCTAGGTAGTACTGGTCTCTGAATAAAGGTCCTAGTCAAGCCTAAAGAGAAAGATTGGGAACTATTTCCTTTAGGTGACTACTGCTAAAATCTCAACAACTCCAGCTGGAAAACATCTGTTATCCCCAATCTAACTAAAAACAATGCCCCTAGATCTCATCATCTTTTGATTCTGGGCTATGGTCTCTGCCAGGATTAAAAAGGGAGGTCTGGAAAGTGTTACTAAAGGAGATTATCAATAGTTCCATTCAGCAAGTATATATTGAGCCCCTATTATGTGGTTAGCCCTTTGCTATTCAAATAGCATTCAATCCTGGGTTGATCCCTTCATAATGACATATGGTGATTGAATGTTTTTTTTTAAATTAATCAAATGGGGGTAGGAGAAACAGAGGGCACAAGAATCACAGATTTTATATTGTATATAAATACTATTCTAAATGGGGCATCCTTACTTAATGACTAATGAGTTGATATTTCATGACTGAACCATGTTAATATTGATACTTTCCATATACATGAAATCAGAGGATTTAGGAAGGTTTTAGCTGAATGGAAACATGGTAGACTCTTCTTGGAGGGGTAAATAAAGGAGCTGGAAGAGCTGGTTAAATCTCATGCAACCAAAAATTACTTAAAATGGATCACTTGGTCATCTCACATTTTCATGCTCATACAGAACAATACTAAGAGACTACCAAGGAGGTATTTGTTGCTTATGTGACATCACCTCTTCCACACAATGAAGAGGTAGGTAGACACTACAAAGAATATGGGTAAGACCTTCTAAACAAAATCAATATATAGTTATGCTCTGTGAGTTCTCTATGAATTTTGGGTACTTCCATAGCCAAATTCTGTTGATTTTCTGTATTTAAAAAAATTAAGACATGATGAGATTAAAGGCTTATGGAATGCACATAAATATCTCTCCATGGTTTCTTGAAGACACAGTTTGAAAGATAAGGGACATAGTGAGCATGGAATAATATCACAATAAAAAAGAAAGTGACTATCTTATTGGGAAAGAAATATCTTGTTACTTATTACGAATCCTTTATCTGGGAACCTGTTAGAACAACAAATAAATGAATGAACAAGAGTAAAGGTAAAAACCAAGAGTGCATCTATCTAAAGGCTAAATAAGATGATAAGGCAAGGACTGACAGCAACAATTTGACCTATTCAATCAAGGTAGTAATACTGAAAAGTGGGAAATGGGGAAAAAAAAGGCAAATGATCAAAGACTATATAAATAAGCAGTTTTCAAAGGAAAAAAATCTGAGCTATCAAGAGATATGTGAAAAAAACACTCCAAATAACTAACAGATAAATACAAATTGAAGCTACTCTAATGTTCTATATCAAAGTTATTATATTGCTAAAATGATAAAAATGAAACTGTTTTAATATTCTGTGCTCTTCTCTACTCATTTGGTCATGAACTAGTTTCCTATCCTTAGATGATTCCTTATACACTCTTCTAATTTATAATAAAATTGCTTTAAGTTATATATCTCCATTTGTAATTTATCTTGATATATTTTGTGAGATATTGTTATAAGCCTAATTTTTTCCAGTTTTCTTTCTATTTGGATCTGAAGCTGGGGTATTTGGATTTATTGAACACTATATTGGAAGGTTCATGTCTTCTGTGTGTTGTGTAGTTAATGTAGTCTACTGAATGAATTCTACCAAATCATTTCGATGATTACTACTTTGTAGTGCTTGAGATTAAATACCATTAAACTTCTTCCCTTCTCACTTTTCCCCACTTGTTTCTCTAGGATTCTTTTGTTTCTTCAGATAAATGTTGTTATTATTATTGCTCAAATTTTATCTAAAATGTTTATGACAAGGTTCAACAGGATATTAGTTTTCTTTTTCTGTTTTGATTTTCTCTGATTTAGGTGTCTAGAAAGTACTTTGACCAATGAGAACTTAGCTGGATCCTTTCTTTTACAAAGAGGTGTTTTAAAAAAATATGAGAATTAATCATTTTTGAATATTTGAGAGAATTGACTTATAAATACATCTGATCCTGGATTTTCTTTTCTTTTTTTTCCTTGTTTGGAGGGCAATTGGGGTTAAATGACTTGCCCAAGGTCACATGGCTAGTTTTTTTGTGTTAAGTGTCTGAGGCTGGATTTGAACTCAGGTTCTCCTGACTCCAGGGCCTGTGCTCTGGATTTTCTTCTTTATAATTTCCTTTATGGCTTGTTCAATTTCTTTTTCTGAGATTATCCACTTAAATGTTTTATTTATAGTTCTCTTAATCTAGACATTTTATATTTTTGTAAATACTTATCCATTTTCATCTAAGTTGTCAATTTTTCATACAGAGGGGAAATATTTTCTAATAATTTCCTTTAATTTTTAAAAATTAAAAACATTGAATTTATAAATAAAACTAGGGTTTAAAAAATCAATAAAATAGATTATAATTAATTAATTTTTTCTGCTACTTTCCCTATTCCTGATTTTTTGAGGTCTCTTTAAATATTTAAGTACTTAATTCAGTTTTCCCTTTGTAGATCTTCTTTTTTAAAATCTAGAGATCAGGGGCGGAGCCAAGATGGCGGAGTAGAAGCAGCTCATCCAAGCCTCTCTGCCCCCAGATTCTCCACAAACTATGTAAAAAAGGACTCTGAACAACTTCTGGAGCCCCAGCACCCACAGAACGACACAGAAAAGCTAACCTCCCGCTGAGGACAGCCCAGGAGCCCTGCAGGAAGGACCAGCGCAGCGGTCTGGGAGCCGGCAGAGCGCAGGAACCAAGCCCAGCTGAGCCTAGGTCCACGTGAGCCGAGGTTTTAGCCCCAGGGCAGCAGGGCCAGCAGCCGGCTGGAGGAACCCCAGAACACCAGAAGCTGTGGCGACTCCAGAATTATCAACATAGACTTGCCTAGGACAAAGTAAGAGGTTAGTGTCCTATGGACTTTGGGACTGGTATTAGGGAATGCGTCGGCTCCCTCCCCTGGGGGCTAGAAGCCACTGAGGAGACAAGCCATTTTGTAGTTTTCAGAGGCAGCTCCAGCTCCTGGCCTGTGAACTGTAGGGAGATCCAGCAATCAGTCTTGGGGGGTAATCGCTCTTGCTTTAACCTCCCTGGATCTGGATTGTGATCTAGGGTGGAAGCCATGGGTGGGTTTACAGCTTGCCAGAAACGGAAGTTGCCCCCCACACGTTCAGGATGAAAATTCTTCTATCTGGCCTTAAAGCCATAATGTGGCAACAAGCCCAAAAGTCAAGTAATTAAGTGGCAACATGCCAAGGCAAAGGAAACAGAAAAATGCAACCCTAGACTCCTATTTTGGGGGCATAGAGCGGGAAAAGGACTGTGAGGTCAGAAGTCCTGCTCCAAAAGCCCCCAGGGGAAAACATGAGTGGGTTGCAGGCCATAGAGGACCTTAAAGAGGACTTTAAAAATCAAATAAGAGAAGTGGAGGAAAAATTAGAAAGAGAAATGAGAAGGATGCAGGAAAAGTATGAAATGAGGGTCAACAGGCTGACTGAGGAAAACAACACCTTAAGAAATAGACTAGCTCAAATGGCAAAGGAGGCCCAAAAGGGCAATGAGGAGAAGAATGCCTTAAAAAGTCGAATTTGCCAGATGGAAAAAGAATCTCAAATGTTCACTGAGGAGATTCATTCCTTCAGAGTTAGACTGGAGCAAATGGAAGCTAGTGACTTTATGAGAAATCAAGATGCTGTTAAGCAGATCCAAACAAATGAAAGATTAGAAGGAAAATCTAGAGATCAATCTCTTGCTTTTTAAAACAAGGATGTACAAATGTACACATGAAAGAACGAGTTTTATTATTTAGACTTTTCTTGGATTATGTTGTCCTTACATTTCTATTGTTTGGTATATTTACAAATCAAACAATTTCTTCATTCTGGTGTCCCTTTTTCTCCAAAGGAATGATTAAAATCCCTTCCTTTTTAATTTCTTAATGAATGATTAAATGTCTCAAGTTTTCAGGAAATGTTATTTGGGGTTACATCTTAAGTCATTTCTTTTTTGAATACTCTTTCACATCCTCTACTATGATTTCTTGAGAATATGCAATGATCTTTTGCTATTTGAATTGGATTTTCTTCTTTTGAAAGTCTTTCTCTAGCTGCTTGAAAATTTTGTTGCTACTGAAATTGTTAAATGTAACTTTTTTTTTTCTTTTTGGAAGGCAATTGGGGTTAAGTGTCTTGCCCAAGGTCACATGGCTAGATTTGTGTTAAGTGTCTGAGGCCAGATTTGAAATCAGGACCTCCTGACTCCAGGGTGGGTGATCTATTCACTGCACCACCACTGCACCACCTGCCCCCTAAATGTAAACATTTTAAACCTTATATCTTGGACCAATTTTTTTCTGGTGACAATATTATAACAATCATAATTATCATTGCTTTGTTCAGTGTATTCAGTTCTGGACACTTTTTTTTTCGGAGACTAAAGTCTTTTTTAAATTTTTTTTTATTTAAACAAATGCTTTATTAACTTCTGTTTTACATCATTCATTTCCGCCAGATTTTGAGTTACAATCATTCTCCCCCCGCCCCGTTTTTTCCCTACCCACCCTCCCAGAACAGCAGTCCCACAAGATATCGCTTCCTCCAATCTGCTCTCTCCCATATCTTCTCCCATACCCCCTTTGACCTCTCCATTAGAGGAAGGTGAATCTTTGTGTCCCAATGCCTGCACATCTTATGTCCCAATTACAAGCAAAAGAGTATTAATAATAGTATTTATATATATTTGAAACATTTAATCTTAAGACCTTGAATTTCAGATCCATTTCCTTCCTCCCTTGTCACCCATTCCCTCTGGGGACATACCCTATTTAGTGTGTATGTCATTCCCTCCCTAAGCCAAATTCGTTGAGAATAAGGTTGACTCATTCCCTTTTGACTTCCTGTTCTTCCATTTCATTGTAACAATTTTCCCTTGCCTCTTCTATATGAGGTAATTTACCCCATTCTATCTCTCCCCATCTCTTCTCATTCTATTCCTCTTTCATCTCTTAATTTCACCTTTTAAGTGTCATCCTTTCCTATTCAACTGGTCATGTACCCTCTATCCACGTATACCTGTACACACATAGACACATTCACATATGCATTCATACTCCCATATACCCTCCTATGTAGAAATATGTGTGTGTGTGTATATATATTTTTATTTCCTTCAATTATTCTCATACTGAGAAGAGTTTCATCAGTTACAATGACCATTTTCCCATGTAGGGATATAAGTAGTTCAATTGATAAGTTCCTTATGATGTCTTTTCCTGTTTGCATTCTCATGCTTCTCTTTCTTCTTGTATCTGAATGTCAAATTTTCAATTCAACTCTGGTTTTTTCATCAAGAATGCTTGAAAGTCCTCTATTCCATTAATAACCACATTTTACCCTGAAACAAAATACTCAGTTTTCCTGGGTAGGTGATTCTTGGTTTTAATCCCAGCTCCTTTGACCTCTGGAATATCATATTCCAAACCCTTAGATCCTTCAGTGTAGAAGCTGCCAGATCCTGTGTGATCCTGATTGTGTTTCCACAATATTCAAATTGTATCTTCCTGGCTGCTTGGAGTATTTTCTCCTTGATTTGGGAATTCTGGAACCTGGCTATAATATTCCCAGGAGTTTTCTTTTTGGGATCTTTTTCAGGAGATAATTGGTGGATTCTTTCAATCTCTATTTTGCCCTCTGGTTCTAAAATATCAGAGCAAGTTTCCTTGAGAATTTCTTGGAGCATGATTTCCAGGTTCTTTTTTTTTTTTTTTTTGATCATGGCTTCCAGGTAGTCCAATAATTTTTAAATGATCTCTCCTGTATCTATTTTCCAGGTCAGTGTTTTTTTTCAGTGAGCTATATCATATTGCCTTCTGTTTTTTTCATTTGTTTCGATCTGTTTAATAGTATCTTGATTTCTCATAAAGTTACTAGCTTCCATTTGCTCCAGTCTAATTCTGAAGGAATGATTCTCTTCAGTGAGCTTTTGAGATTCTTTTTCCATCTGGTAAATTTGGCTTTTTAAGGCATTCTTCTCCTCATTGGCTTTTTGAGCCTCTTTTGCTATTTGAGTTAGTCTATTTTTTAAGGTGTTACTTTCTTCAGTCAGGTTCTTGACTCTCATTTTATAATTTTCTTGCATCATTCTCATTTCTCTTCCCAATTTCTCCTCCAGTTCTTTTATTTGGTTTTCAAAATCCTTCTTAAGCTCCTCTATGACCTGTAAGCAGCTTATTCTTCTCTTGTAGGTTTCTGGTGCAGGAGTTTTGACTTCGCTGTCTTCCTTCTGTTTCATGCTTTGATCCTTTTTGTCCCCAAAAAAGGAATCTAGAGACAGACCACTGTGCTTGCTTTGCTTCCCTCATTTACTCATGTTGCCACTCAATTACTTGACGTGTGAGCTTTTTGCCACAGTCCAACTCTGCTACCAAAGTGGGGAGCTTTGTCCCAAATCTCTGGGGTTTTGTAGCTGCTGGAGCTATTAGTTGGGTGCCTTCTCTGAAGCCTCCACAGGCTCTGGCAAACTGGTCACCCACACCAGGACTTCCACCCCAGACAGTGATCCAAATCCATGCAGGTTAAAGCAAGAGCAATTACCAGTCTCAGGCTGGTCACGTGATCCCCCTACAATCTGTAAACCAGGAGCTCTGAAGTAGCCACGTGGCAGTGGCTGCACAGCTGCAGCCCCTAATCCGCTTCTCCCTCCAGGGGGTAAAGGCTGGACCACACTCTCCAACTCCTAGTTCACAAAGTCCACACTACTGACCTCTCACTTTTTCTTTAGTGTCTATGACTTGATAATAATGGAAACTTCCACAGCTGCTGGTGATCTGAAATCCCTCCAGCCACTGGCTGGTTGTGGCCGCCCTGAGGCTAAAACCTTGGGATTGTGTGGGTCTGGGCTTGGCTCCCCGAGTGCTGTGCTGGCTGATTCCTGCTGGCCTGCCAGGCTTTCTTCAGCAGGAGGTTAGCTTCTCTGTCATTTTGTGGGTTCTGTAGCTCCAAAGTTTGTTCAGAGTCACCTTTTATGAATTGGAGGAGGAATAAGCGGGAGCCCCACAGAAGTCCTGATTCTACTCTGCCATCTTGACTCTGCCCCTCTCAAATTCTTTTTTAAAAGAGATATATTTTTCCTTTGAAATATTCCCGCATTTCCTGCTGAAGGTACATGTTCTGTTGGGTAGTTGGAATTTATGTTCATCTTTCTTTTATTACCTAACACTGATTCTTTTTCCTTCATATCATAATTTTTAAAATATCCTTTGACATGACATTTAATACCCTATTTTGAGCTATAATTAGTTTTTACTTCTTTTTTATGTTCTTATCTGTTGGTATACATACTTAAAGATTAGAATTTTATTTAGATTTTCATCTTTTTGTGCTTTTGAGGTTTTCTCTTTAATTACTTGTCACTTGCCTTTGAGAACATATTCATTTTTTAAAGTCTTTCTATTTCTACTACCAAATGAACCCCCAAGGCTGAGATTCTTTTCAGCTGAAGTGAGTTAGCCAACCTAGAATTCCTGCCTTGAATAACTTTCAGGGGGAAAACAGAAGGACCCCATCTGGATTACCCTATGTCTTTAATTCTGCCAGCTTGGCTTCTCTTCCTCTCCTTCCCTCCTTAGTTACTATCACTTTTCTTTGTGTGACTTGGCAGAACCAATGTTTGCTTCCTCTTGTAGAAGTAGGAGGGATTTTGGGCAATGTCACTGCAGTGTAGAACTGCTGTAGCTGGGTCCTAAGTCATGAACCTGTGCTTGTAGTCATTGCAACAGATATATCGATAATTTAATTGGGATCAAGCATGCTGAATGGAAACTCTAAATATCAACATTTTTTTATTTTTTTTATTTTTTCCATGGTTTTCTTTTTTTTAAACAAATGCTTTATTAACTTCTGTTTTACATCATTCATTTCTGCCAGATTTTGAGTTACAATCATTTTCCCCCCGTTATTCCCCTACCCAACCTCCCAGAATAGCAGTCCCACAAGATATCACTTCCTCCAATCTGCTCTCTCCCATACCTTCTCCCATACCCCCTTCGACTATTCCATTAGAGGAAGGTGAATCTTTGTGTCCCAATGCCTGCACATCTTATCTCCCAATTATAAGCAAAAGAGTATTAATAATAGTATTTATATATATTTGAAACATTTAATGTTAAGACCTCGAATTTCAGATCCATTTCCTTCCTTCCTTGTCACCCATTCCCTCTGGGGAGATAAGTAATTCAGTATATGTTGAACATGTCTAGCTATGCAAAACATTATCATAGTAGATATATTGTACAAGGCTGCTTAAAATTCCCTCCCACTCATCCCACCCCCCACCTGGTCCATTCCCTACATGATCCTGTCCCTCTTCTATAGTGGGTATGTCCAACCTCCCCTCCCCCCAAGGATACCCTCCCATCCATCATCCCTCTTCTCATCCCCCTTTCCCCTATTCTGCTGCAGGTTGAGATATCCCATTTAGTATGTATGTCATTCTCTCCCTGAACCTAATTCGATGAGAATGTGGTTTTGCCTTTTTTGCCTTCCTATTCTCCTCCCTTGCAACCACTACCCCTTGCTTCTTCTACATGAGATAGTTTACCCTACCCTGTCTCTCCCCATTTCCTCTTGCTACTTTCCTCTCTCACTTCATAATTTCATCCCTTGAGTATTCTCCCTTCCCAACAAATTCAACCTATGCCCTCTATCCATATATAACTGTAACCATATACATACACATTCACATATGTATTCATATGACCACACACCCTTCTTCCATTGTTTTCATAGTGAGAAAGATATCATCAGTCACAGTTATTGCTTTTCCATATAGGAATGTAAATAGTTCAACTTTGATAAGTTCCTTTTGATTTCTTTTCCCTGATTACCTTCTCAGGCATCTCTTCCTTCTGGTGTCTGGATGTCAAATTTTCTATTCAATTCTGGTTTTTTCCTCAAGAATGCTTGAAAGTCCTCTATTCCACTGAATGACCATATTTTCCCCTAAAACAAAATACTCAGTTTTGCTGGGTAGGTGACCCTTGGGTTCATTCCCAGTTCTTTTGCCTTCTGGAATATCATATTCCATGCCCTTCGATCCCTCAGTGTAGAAGCTGCCAGGTCCTGGGCTATTCTGATTGTGTTTCCACAATATTGAAATTGTTTCTTCCTGGCTACTTGGAGTATTTTCTCCTTGATCTGGGGATTCTGGAACCTGGCTATAATATTTCTGGGGGTTTTCTTTTTGGGATCTTTTTCAGGAGGTGATCGGTGGATTCTTTCAACCTCTATTTTGCCCTCTGGATCTAAAACATCAGGGCAGTTTTCCTTGAGAATTTCTTGAAGGGTGATTTCTAGGTTCTTTCCTTGATCATGGCTTTCCGGTAGTCCAATAATTTTTAAATTGTCTCTCCTGGATCTATTTTCCAGGTCAGTGGTTTTTGCCATGAGATATTTCACATTGCCTTCTAATCTTTCATTTGTTTGGATCTGCTTAACAGCATCTTGATTTCTCATAAAGTCATTAGCTTCCATTTGCTCCAGTCTAACTCTGAAGGAATGAATCTCCTCAGTGAACTTTTGAGATTCTTTTTCCATCTGGCAAATTCGACTTTTTAAGGCATTCTTCTCCTCATTTCCCTTTTGGGCCTCCTTTGCCATTTGAGTCAGTCTATTTTTTAAGGTGTTGTTTTTCTCAGTCAGGCTGTTGACCCTCATTTCATACTTTTCCTGCATCCTTCTCATTTCTCTTTCCAATTTTTCCTCCACTTCTCTTATTTGATTTTTAAAGTCCTTCTTAAGGTCCTCTGTGGCCTGCAACCCGCTCATGTTTTTCCCTGGGGCTTTTGGAGCAGGACTTCTGACCTCACAGTCCTTTTCCTGCTCTATGCCCCCAAAATAGGAGTCTAGGGTTGCATTTTTCTGTTTCTTTTGCCTTGGTATGTTGCCACTTAATTGCTTGACTTTTGGGCTTGTTGCCACACTATGGCTTTAAGGCCAGATAGAGGAATTTTCATCCCGAAATGTGGGGGGCAACTTCTGTTTCTGGCAAACTGTAAACCCACCCATGACTTCCACCCTAGATCACAATCCAGATCCAGGGAGGTTAAAGCAAGAGCGATTACCCCCCCCCCCCAAGACTGATTGCTAGATCTCCCTACAGTTCGCAGGCCAGGAGCTTGGAGCTGCCTCTGAAAACTACAAAATGGCGTGTCTCCTCAGTGGCTTCTAGCCCCCAGGGGAGGGAGTAGACGCATTCCCCAAATACTGGTCCCAAAGTCCATAGGACACTAACCTCTTACTTTGTCCTAGGCATGTCTATGTTGATAATTGTTGATAATTCTGGAGTCGCCACAGCTGCTAGTGTTCTGGGGTTCCTCCAGCCGGCTGTTGGCCCTGGCACCCTGGGGCTAAAACCTCTTGGCTCAGCTCCCCTCGCTCTGCATGCTGCCGGCTCCCAGACCGCTGCACTGGTCCTTCCTGCAGGGCTGCTGAGCTGTCCTCAGTGGGAGGTTAGCGTGCTGGGGCTCCAGAAGTTGTTCAGAGTCCCCTTTTACATAGTTTGTGGGGAATCTGGGGGCAGAGTGGCTTGGATGAGCTGTTTCTACTCCACCATCTTGACTCTGCCCCCCAATATCAACATTTTTAATGTTAATTTTTAAGCTTTAAAAAATTTTGGATTTTCAGAATTCTTATCTTATTGGTTGTAATAATTCCACATATGTTTCTTTTTTTTGAGGTTTCAGGGTACAAATAGCTTGTATTAACCAAGTATTCTGTAATCATTATTGTCAGGACATCCTTTGAAATGGATTTTATTATTACTTTGACTAGCCCTAGAAAAGTAATCCTTTGCAATTTACATTAATTCTGTCAATTAATTTAGGCATCATTATGTTATCTTTTCTTTGAGGGCAGGGATTGTTGTTAGCCTCTTTTATATACCCAGTGCTTAACATTGTGCCTGTCACATAGTGATTAATAAATGTTTATTGACTAACTAACTGTTGGTTTAATATGAACCAGTTAAACTCTGGCTCACTTTTTTGCACTTTTTCTGATGTTATTGTGATTACTCACAACTTGTTCTATTTTTAAAAGATTGTATTTTAGTGTTTATTTATTTTTGACCTTTTTTATTTTGAGTTCAAATTTTCTTCCCTCTAGTCCCTGCCTTTTTTTTGAGAAGCAAGCAATATGATACATATTTTACATGTGAAGTCATGAAAAACATATTTCATATCAGTCATGTGGCAAAAAGCAAGAAAAAATAAAGTTTAAAAATGAATTAATCTGTACTCAGAATTCATCATTTCTCTCTCTAGAGGTAGATAGCATTTTTCATCATGCAACCTTTTGAATTCTTGTGAATTATTGTATTAATCAGAGGTGCTAAATATTTTACAATTGATTATCATTATAATATTTCTGTATTGTATGTACTGTTTCTGGTTCTGTTCACCTTACTTTGTATTAGTTCATATAAGTCTTCTCGGGTTTTTCCTGAAAGCATCTTACTCATTAATTATTTCTTAAGGCACAGTAGTATTCCATCACAATCATACACCACAACTTATTTAGTCATTCCTGAATTGATGGGCATCCCCTCAATTTTCACTCTTTTTCCACCGGAAAAAGAGCAGCTATAAATATTTGCACATGTAGGCTTTTTTTCCTTTGGAGTACAGACCTAGTAGTGCTATTGCTGGGTCAAAGGGCATATGCAGTTGTATAGTTGTTTGAACTCAGTTCCAAATTATTTTCCAGAATAGGTGGAGCAATTAATAACTCCTGCAATATTGCATCAGTGCTCTTGTTTTTCCACATTCCCTTCAACATTTGTGATAATGATCATCTCTTTGAATTAACCTTGGTCAGAGTGGGAATAGAAAGGAGGTGATTATGAAGAACATTATAAGGAATGATTTGGCTGTCCACTGGATTTAGGGGAAAAGGAAGAATAAAGACTGACAAGAATCTCAAATGTGTGTGATGGTCAATGGTCAATGATATTAATAGAAACATAGGAGTAAAAAATAATGGGTGGTTTGTAGGGGATGATGATGATTTTGATGTTGAACCTGTTGATTTTGAGATATTCAGATTCCCCAGTAAGCACCTTGTTCAAAGTTTTATGTTTTGCCCTCAACTCTTACCCTTACAGTACTCTGACCTTTCAGTTCCACAACTCCTATGACCTCTTTCTCAGGTTTACTTCATTAAGAAGGGGTCATATCTCAGATGCTGAACAATTCCCCTATACTAGTCAACTGAATTTTCACTTGATGAAGGACAAACATAGATTCTTAGAAGGACCTGGAAATTCAGGTCTGAAGATCAGAAGGCAGGCAGATGGATCAAAAAATCCTAGGCTTGAAGTCTCATTCTTATGCTTTCTAGCTGTGTGAATATGGGCAGGTCAATTCACTACCTCTCTGAGCCCAAGTGGCCTCACTTGTTAATTAGAAATATAGCTTATCCTATCTGCTTGACAGAGTTGTTGTGGGGAAAGGGTTTTGCATTCTTTAAGATGCTATTTAAATGTGAATTTCTGTTGTTTTTAGTTGAATGAGTATTGAACTAGGAGATAATAGGTCAGCTTTCTAATTCTATCGCCATCATTAATTTACTATCTGATTATGGTTAGTAATTTTACTGTTTAATACCTTGCTTTCTTCATCTGTAAAATTAAGTAATTGGACAAGGCATCCTCTAAGAATTCCAGCTCATTTTTTCTGAAATTGAACTCATGAGGTGGGGAGTTCTGTGCTTCTGATTCTGTATCAAGATTAAAGATGAGGTTAGCAGGAAGAGTAGTGCACTGGGAAGAATGTTGGCTTTGGAGTTAGAAGATTTGGGTTCAAATATTAGTTCTTTCTCTTCTACCTTTGTGACCTTGAGCAAATTACCTAATTTTTTCTGGGCCCTGGTTTCCTCATCTGTAAAATTAGAGGGTTAGTCTTGATAACTTCTGAGGTTTCTTCATTGAACTCAATGGCCCTATAAAGTATTTGATAGTTGCAAAGTTGAAGATTGTTAAAGATGTAAGCCAAATAGTCAGCCAACAAGAATTTATTATTTGTGCCTACCCTGTTCCAGGCACTGTGCTAATCCCTGGAGATACAAAGAAAGTAGAAAAAAAGCCCCAAACCCCAAAAGAACCCAGTCTCTCTTAAGGAACTCACTGTCTAATGAGGGACACAATATGCAACTATATACAAATAAAGTATATATGGAATGAATTGGGGATGGTCTCAGGAGGAAGACACTAAGTTCAAGAAGGACATTTAGTAGGAAGCCAAGGACACCAGCAGGTGTAAATTGGAAGGGAGAGAATTCCAGACCTGGGGGAGAGTCAGTGATAATGCAGTCAGGAGATGGAGTGTTATGTGTAATGGATAGCAAGGGGACCACTGTCACTGGCTTGCAGAGTTATGTGGAGTGGTGGTGGGTGGAAGTGTAAGAAGACTAGAAAGGTAGGAAGGGGCCAGGATATAAAGGGTTTTAAAATTCAAACTTAGAATATTCTATTTGATCCTGGAGGCAGCAGGAAGTCTCTGTGGTTTCTTGAAAAGGGATTGATGTGGGCAAATTTGTGCTTTAAGAAAATCATTTTGACATCCGAGTAGAATTTGGATTGGATTGGAGATGTGGGAGTAGCTGGACTTTCCAAAAGAAAAAAAAATATAATAAGATAACATAAACAGAAGAGAAAAGAATGGAGGACAGAATCTTCAAGGGCTATCTTCCTTTGAAGTATAAGTTTAGTTTGAATATGAGTAAGACAATCAGTGAGTCTGCAAGCAGGTGGTAGGGACAAAAAAGAGAAATAAAGGGAGTACCAGGGCTAACGTATTGTAACAAAAGTCAAGGAGAAGAATTTCAAAGAGGGAATGATCAGCAGTTACAAATGCTACAGAAAGATCACAGATAGGGATAGAAAAAAGACCTTTGTGTTTAGTGATTTAAGATGTCATGGGTGCCTCTTGAGAAAGCAGTAGAGTAAATGGAAGCTAAAGGCAGACTGCAAAGATTCAAGTAGAGAGAATGAGTGATGATGAATTCTAGAATTCCTTTTAAGGAAGTTTATCAGTGAAAAGAGGACTGCATTCCCCCTGCTAGAGGGAAGAATAGAGTTGAAGGATGACCAGAGTAATAGTGATATAGGTAGAGATGGGAGTCTGAGAAAGATGGAAAGTGTTGGGCATATTTACTATGGAAAATGCAATGAAGAATTCAATTTGATTTGGCATTTGTTGTGTGTATTACATAACAACCTTAATAACCTTAACCCTAAATTCATGCAAAGCAAGCCCCTTGACCCTAGCTTCCATCAAGGAACCTTGAATATGTTAGCCATTTAGTAAAATACTCTTAAATTGAAAGAACAAAAGGGCTGCCAAGTAACATTAAGCTGAAGTTATATGATATGACTTTATGGTAGATTTAATCAGTATGACTTCTAGACTGTCTTTAGTAATACTTAGTCCCCAAAATGCATGGTAAACTTACTTGGAGTTGAGAAATAGTATGGCCAACACGTCAGAAGGTCAAGGGCAGTAGTAGGGATTCTAGCATGTTCCTGGAAGCCTCTTGGAAATGGTTGACCATGGAGTGCAAACAAGTGAAATCTGAATGGGGATGATGATGAATAGATTAAGGTACAATAGGTCATATAATGTTGAAATGCAAAAGGAATAAAGGAATAGAAGAAATTGCCATATGATTATAATCAAAGGGGTGAATTATATGATTTTCCAAGAAATGTCCCATATGACAAGGAATTCCAAAGTATGGTTGTAGAGTGGGTGACTAAAGATAAAATTCATTATAGTTGGAGATAGAGGAAATTTAAGAACAAGATATTAAGTCTTGTTATGCAACATTTATTATGTGTTTACTATGCTGGTTGTGATTATAGGAATAAATCCTAGCTCTGCCCTCTAGTAGCTTACAATCTAGTCACTATAAAGGGATCAGAAAAGAGGGGCAATAACATTGTGGTATATGCAGGTTGTAATTGAGAGGGCATGAAATCCCAGGCAGGTAATAACAAAAAACAAACCAAAAAATAACTGGGGGTTTGATGTGTTTAATTTTCAAATTAACAAACCAGCAAGAGGTCAATTTCCTTTTTCTCAGCTGGCACCTGGACACTTTTAAATGATTTGTCAAGTGCTGATTGAGACAGTCTATTTTGCTACAGACCAGATGTGTGTTCCCTGGTATGCAGTCTGTCATTACCTCAGTCAAACACTGCTTTTTCAGTGTGTGGTGTGAGTGGTTTCATGGTCCCTCTCAACTGTTTTCTTTTGGAGCAATTAAATTTTATTTCCTCTATTTCTGTAAGTTCTCACTGGGACTACTTGGCCTTCAATGCCCCAGTATGGTTCTCAATTTTTCTCCCTTTCCATAGTTTATTTTCTTTTAAGAACATGAGAAATATTTCACACCCCACACAGGGGAATAAATGGTGGGTGGGAGGAAAAATATGAGAAATTGTGCTCATTTTTAAACATTGTTGAACTTTTTTTTTTTTTTACTATTTAGCACTTTGATTTGGCAAATCAACCAATTTTTAAAAAGCAGAGTTTTTTTATGACCAGTGATTTCCCAGTTGTGAAATTAGAAGGTATCCAGGTTCTTGGGGCCTGATGAAATCTCAAAATTAAAAACAAATAATGTCTGTTTGGCCATTTCTCATTTAGAGCCCTTCACTGCCTGAGAGAGATCACTCATTGACTACCAATGGGCCCTTTTTACTTAAATTGGTCATGTAAAAGAGCTAAGTCCTTATTAATGCAAACTTGAAATAAATTAGGCCATGGAAAATTAACTCCATCAATTGAAAAGTGAATGCTTATTTTCTTGTTCTTTGTGCAACTGTACCTGAAACACAAAACATACTTAAATGCTGTACATGATAATCACTGTCCCTCACCTGCCATCTTGTCATTGGAAAGCAAACTATCTAACTATATTTAATTATGATCACAAACTAATGCTGAAGTCAAACAAAGAAAAATGTCAAATTGTTTATGCAATGAGATGAAGGGGCCTTGCACACTTTGATAATTGATTTGTTGAATAAATGAATGCAAACACAAGACAGGAAGGTTACAGTAAGAGTTGGACTTAATATTACTAGCAGCCATAATATCAAATACTGGCTTGGTTAAAATGGGAATAGAGGGCAAATTCAGAAATATCTAAAGGGAAAGAAAAAGAAATCATCTAATGATAGAGTCACAGGTTCTCCTTGGAAAAGCAAATAATGGAGTTAACAGAGTTGACTTTATTGTCCATCCCAGTTGATTGTTCATCCTTTCACGGGATATTTGGTCACCTCACCTCATTCCGTGTCCAGTTGGATGGACATCTCATAGAGTTAATAATAATCTTGAACAGACACTGTAAACAGAAAAACAGGAATAAGAATAGAATGGACTGGTTGGTTCTCTCTGAAAGTAAAGGCCCATATTTTTTAAACACCATATTCTTCTCAAAATGAAACTAGGTGGTACAGTGGATAGAGTGCTGGCCCAATAGTCAAAAAGACTTATTTTCCCAAGTTCAAATTTCGTCTTAGATGCTCACAAACTACATGACCAAGGGCAAATCACTTAACCCTGTTTGCCTCAGTTTCCTCATCTGTAAAATGAACTAGAGAAAGAAATGGTGAACTACTTGAGTATCTTTGCCAAGAAACCTCCCAATGGGTTCATGAAGAGTCAGATATGACTGAAACGACTGAACAGTGATTTTTCTTTTTTTTTGCCTTTTTGGAGGGCAGTTGGGGTTAAGTAACTTGCCCAAGGTCACACGGCTAGGTTTTTTTAATTTGTGTGTGCATTAAGTGTCTGAGGCCGGATCCGAACTCAGGTCCTTCTGACTCCAGGGCCGGCGCTCTACTCACTGCGCCACCTAGCCGCCCCACGTGATTTTTCTAATAATGTTATGTGACTATAATTCACAGAATACCATAGTGTCTGAAAAATGTAAATGTAATTGAAGATCATCCCATGGGCAATGGAGAGATGCATGTTGGTACAAAAACTATTTTTAAGAGTGTTGTCAGAGAAATGTATGATAGCAGAAAGATAAAAGATGGATTTTCAATGTAATGAGAGTGTGTTCCATTGTTTTCCATGTAACATAAAAAGGAAGGCCCCTACCACTATGGATATACCCTTATGGAGTATTTATTGGAAGGTATAGAGCAGAGTTATATAGTATGGGAAGTGAAGCTTATGTTGCATAAAGGATCCACTGGAGTTTTGAGTTTTCAATCATAGCTACATCCCCCTAAATAGTTAATCAGATATCATAATATATCCTAAAGAGAAACCCCTTTTTCAATCTGTGGGTTGAGAAATAGGATTGCCAAAACATTTTAAAAGCTTATGAGAGAAAGATTTCATACCTTGGTGTTTGTATGCAATGTTGCTACCCACCTACATTGATCCAATTATTTGCACGGCTGCATAGATTCAAAGAAACACTGGGTGAGAGTGTGAAGAAATTAATATAAACTCATGACTGTCAGGACCTCTGGTTTTTGTATTGTGGCTCCTGCAAGATGCAGAATTGAATATAACTATCTTTTCATGAAGTCTCATCAAAAAGACCTTGGATTAGAACAACTTGTCACTCAACACTTTCACTCAATAGTGACTTCATGATGAGTCTCTGGCCAGCTTCTTGGATTTTGACCAAAATTCCTAAGTTCCAGTTTTCTCCTATTCCATTTAATTTCACACTATCCCCCTTCCATAACCTCAGTTTATACTTGGCTCCCTTGCTTCTGATCTTTTCCTAACTTCCTGCTTGCGGTCTCCAATATCCCACTGCTATTTTCTTGAAGCTTTTCAGGGACACCAGGACACACCCAACCTCAGTCATCACAGGGACTGTTAACCTTTTACCACATCATCAGAGGGGTTCCATTTTCCATTGTTAGAAAAACAATTTGACTTGTGTATGGGTCAATAACACAATTTTCTTTAAAAGATAAAGGCACCATAATCCTTTCCTTCTTGCATTAAATAATTCAATGCAGTCTAGAAGAAAAATAATTTTATGTGCAGTATATTTAGATTCCTAATTGTCGCATGTTTAAATGAATAAAGGATTGAAGTCAATAGAAAGAAGGTTCAAGTTTTGTCTTCAACCCTTGATCACTGTTACACAGGGCCATTCATGGCCTTAGACAACTACTTAGGACTTGTCCACTAAGTTATATGTGGATGGGTTGTGCTTTAGTGGAGAGTGGTCTCATACCAGAAGTCCCCTATACTGATATAAAATCAATAAACCTTCATATATTCGTGCAACATTTAAATCTTGGCAATAAACTACTTTACTGCAAGGATTTTTGAGTATTTAGATCACAGATTGTAGTTAACGTATAAGAGGATATAATTAAGTTAAATTAAATTAAATATCTGCTATATTCATTGACCTAGATGCTGGTTGTAGAAAGAGAGAGATACACCAGGGACCCTGCTCTTATAAAATGGAGGGAAGGACATGTGCACAAATAACTATGGCACAAAGGAGAGTGAGGTATGGTATAATATTGTGGAAATAGCATTGCATTTAGATGTATCTGAATTTTGGAGCCCATTATGGTTGCCTCTTTGATCTGGGAACAGGGCTCATTCTCCATTCTAGGCCTTAGTTTTCTGCCCTTAGCAAGTCACTTAATGCTTCTGTTTTTTCATCTGTAAAAGGAAAGCCTTGGGGGGCGGAGCCAAGATGACGGAGTAGAAACAGCTCATCCAAGCCACTCTGCCCCCAGATTCCCCCCAAACTATGTAAAAGGGGACTCTGAACAACTTCTGGAGCCCCAGCACCCACAGAATGACACAGAGAAGCTAACCTCCCACTGAGGACAGCCCAGCAGCCCTGCAGGAAGGACCAGCACAGCGGTCTGGGAGCTGGCAGCACGCAGAGTGCGGGGAGCCGAGCCGAGCCCAGGTCCCCATGAGCCGAGGTTTTAGCCCCAGGGCGGCAGGGCCAGCAGCCAGCTGGAGGAACCCCAGAACACCAGGAGCTGTGGCGACTCCAGAATTATCAACATAGACATACCTAGGACAAAGTAAGAAGTTAGTGTCCTATGGACTTTGGGGCCAGTATTTGGGGAATGCGTCCGCTCCCTCCCCTGGGGACTAGAAGCTGCTGAAGAGACATGCCATTTTGTAGTTTTCAGAGGCAGCTCCAGCTCCCGGCCTGCAAATTGTTGGGAGATCCAGCGATCAGTCTTGGGGGGGTAATCGCTCTTGCTTTAACCTCCCTGGATCTGGATTGTGATCTAGGATGGAAGTCATGGGTGGGTTTATAGCTTGCCAGAAACGGAAGTTGTCCCCCACATGTTCGGGACGAAAATTCCTCTATCTGGCCTTAAAGCCATAGTGTGGCAACAAGCCCAAAAGTCAAGCAATTAAGTGGCAACATGCCAAGGCAAAGGAAACAGAAAAATGCAACCCTAGACTCTTATTTTGGGGGCATAGAGCAGGAAAAGGACTGTGAGGTCAGAAGTCCTGCTCCAAAAGCCCCAGGGGAAAACATGAGCGGGTTGCAGGCCATAGAGGACTTAAGAAGGACTTTAAAAATCAAATAAGAGAAGTGGAGGAAAAATTGGAAAGAGAAATGAGAAAGATGCAGGAAAAGTATGAAATGAGGGTCAACAGCCTGACTGAAGAAAACAACACCTTAAATAGACTAACTCAAATGGCAAAGGAGGCCCAAAAGGGCAATGAGGAGAAGAATGCCTTAAAAAGTCGAATTTGCCAGATGGAAAAAGAATCTCAAATGTTCACTGAGGAGATTCATTCCTTCAGAGTTAGACTGGAGCAAATGGAAGCTAATGACTTTGTGAGAAATCAAGATGCTGTTAAGCAGATCCAAACAAACGAAAGATTAGAAGGCAATGTGAAATATCTCATGGGAAAAACCACTGACCTGGAAAATAGATCCAGGAGAGACAATTTAAAAATTATTGGACTACTGGAAAGCCATGATCAAAGAAAGAACCTAGAAATCACCCTTCAAGAAATTCTCAAGGAAAATTGCCCTGATGTTTTAGATCCAGAGGGCAAAATAGAGGTTGAAAGAATCCACCGATCACCTCCTGAAAAAGATCCCAAAAAGAAACTCCCAGGAATATTATAGCCAGGTTCCAGAATCCCCAGATCAAGGAGAAAATACTCCAAGCAGCCAGGAAGAAACAGTTTCAATATTGTGGAAACACAATCAGAATAGCTCAGGCCCTGGCAGCTTCTACACTGAGGGATCGAAGGGCATGGAATATGATATTCCAGAGGGCAAAAGAACTGGGAATGAACCCAAGGGTCACCTACCCAGCAAAACTGAATATTTTGTTTCAGGGGAAAATATGGTCATTCAGTGGAATAGAGGACTTTCAAGCATTCTTGAGGAAAAAAACCAGAGTTGAATAGAAAATCTGACATCCAGACTCAAGAAGCAAGAGATGCCTGAGAAGGTAGTCAGGGAAAAGAAATCAAAAGGAACTTATCAAAGTTGAACTATTTACATTCCTACATGGAAAAACATAACTGTGAATGATGAAACCTTTCTCAGTATGAAAATAATGGAAGAAGGGTGTATGGTCATATGAATACATGTGAATGTGTGTGCATATGGTTACAGTTATATATGGATAGAGGGCATAGGTTGAATTTGTTGGGAAGGGAGAATACTCAAGGGATGAAATTATGAGGTGAGAGAGGAAAGTGGCAAGAGGAGATGGGGAGAGACAGGGTAGGGTAAACTATCTCATGTAGAAGAAGCAAGGGGAAGTAGTTGCAAGGGAGGGGGAGAATACGAAGGCTAAAAAGGAAAAACCACATTCACATTAAATTTGGTTCAGGGAGAGAATGACATACATACTAAATGGGATATCTCAACCTGCAGCAGGATAGGGGGAAGGGGGGTGAGAGGAGGGATGATGGATGGGAGGGTATCCTTGGGGGGAGGGGAGGTTGGAAGTACCCACTATAGAAGAGGGACAGGATCATGTAGGGAATGGACCAGGTGGGGGGGTGGGATGAGTGGGAGGGAATTATAAGCAGCCTTGTACAACATATCTACTATGATAATGTTTTGCATAGCTAGACATGTACAACATATACTGAATTACTTATCTCCCAAGAGGGAATGGGTGACAAGGGAGGAAGGAAATGGATCTGAAATTTGAGGTGGTAACATTAAATGTTTCAAATATATATAAATACTATTATTAATACTCTTTTGCTTGTAATAGGGAGATAAGAGGTGCAGGCATTGGGACACAAAGATTCACCTTTCTCTAATGGAAAAGTCGATGGGGGTATGGGAGAAGGTATGGGAGAGAGCAGATTGGAGGAAGCGATATCTTGTGGGACTGCTATTCTGGGAGGGTGGGTAGGGGAATAATGGGGGGAAATGATTGTAACTCAAAATCTGGTGGAAATGAATGATGTAAAACAGAAGTTAATAAAGCATTTGTTTAAAAAAAAAAAGGAAAGCCTTGGACTAGTTGGTCTAAAAGGTGGCTCTCAGATCTGGCTCTATGACTGTGTAATCCTAGAACTATCGTTTAAAGTCCTTCACAATATGGTTCTTTCCTGACTTTCCAGGATTTACATTTTACTTTCCTCTATATACTCTCTGCTCCTGCCACCCTGACTGTGTGCTGTTCTTCACACGATCAACTGAACAGCATGGATTAAGCACCTATTGTGTGCTAGGTACTTTGTATACTAAGTACTAAGTATATTGCTTAGTATCGTAGCAATCCATCTCCTGGTTTTGTGCCTTGTACTAGTTGGCTGCCATGTTCAGACCATTCTGTTTGCCCCCTTAACCTTGTGCTTAGCTTTCCTATTTTCCTTCAAGGCAACTCACATACTGCCTTCTGCAGGAGACCATTCTAAAGCTGTGAAGGCCTTCTCTTCCCTTTCTCTGCCCCTGATGCCCAATGCTTTCCCTGAGATGTTTCTCTCTCTCTGTCTCTCTCTGTCTCTGTCTCTCCTCTCTTCTCTCTCTGTCTCTCTCTTTTTCTCTGTATCTCTCTGTCTCTCTGTGTCTCTGTGTGTGTGTCTCTCTCTGTCTGGCTCTCCTTTGGTGGAGAATGGTCTCACTCCAGAAGTTCCCTATACAGATGTCAGGTGAATTGTCCATGGTCACACAGTTAGTAAGCATCTGGATCAAAATTTGGACTCAGGTCTTCCTGACTTCAGGTTCAGTGCTTATCCACTTACAGTCTCTGGTAACTTTTCTTTGTATCCCTTGAATTTAACATAGTCCTTAGCACATAGTAAGCACTTAATAAATACACACTGACTGATCAATTGACCTTCTATCAGATCTTTAAAGTTCCTTCCTACTCCAAAACCTTTCATCCTACTTGCATATTTTGGTGGAACTCTTTGCTACCAATGGTATGACTCCTAATCTACCCACAGTTCTTTTTCCTGATTGATTCCAAGGCCCTGGAGGGCCCCTAGAACTTGATGTGCCAAAGGTCCCAGTGCATCATTGGGCCTGCACATCAGTTAGCCCTTGGTCTTATTCTGAGATAGACCTACCTCTTTTTCTATTCATCCATTACCTTAATAATACTTTTTATATCACTTTTTGCTCGAAAGACATTATTGAGATTATACTGAAGCCTATTTGGTATCAAATGCCCTTTGCTAAATGTTATTTTTGTTTTTTTGCAATTTTATAATGGTTTTCAATATGCACAAAGATATATGTTTTTTCTTAAACTTTTCAAGCACTTTAGAAAACATATGTGAATTCGTTTAGTTTAAACAGGAAAAAGGCAATATCTCCCCTACTAATATATGGGGATTATTAAAAGTAGAGAAATTATAGCCCAGTGTGAACCTAGAGAGTTGAAATGATTCAAACCTGCTCTTAAAACCAATCAGGGATTGGGTTGAGATGCCTAAGTAAAACTTTAGGTATTATATTCATTATTATTATTTTTTTTTGGAGGAGAAGCCTATGTGGATCACCCAGTTAGGAAATTCTTTTCAGCCTTCCATAAGTGAAAGTCACCAGCTAACATGTAATTAATATTCACAGAGAATTTCATGAGGTACCAAGAAGTTAAGTGGTTGGTTTAAGGTCATAGAACACTATAGTAATGTCAAAAGAAAGACTTAACTTAAGTCCTCCTGAGCTCAAGGCCACCCTTATTTCTACTATTCTAGGCTGCTTCTCTGGCTCATTCACAATATTCAGCTAATAAAAAAGAAAAATTTACATAATTTGATTGGCTAGGTTTGGTGTTATCTTACTATCTGTAACTCATGTCATTGGAAGAGTCTGAGTTTTAGAGTCAGAAGATCTTGAACATCATGACTCTTGATACCTGTGAAACTTTGGGCAAATGACTTAAACTGCTTGGGCCTCAATTTCCTTATTTATAAAAGGAAGTGGTTGGATTAGATAGCCCCTACAGTCCCTTGCCCTCTCATCTATGGTCCTGTGATCTAACTAATAGTGGAAATTTCTAGTTTCACTAAGTTCTGAGTGGAAAGAAATAATAAAAATGTTTCTAAATATTTTGTCCATCCATGGCGCGACAATCAAAGTGAACTTATCATTGAGAAACACACACACTCACACATATTCCCTTAGCATAATCTTTCTATTTAAATAGAAAGGTGTTGGCCAGCAGTCACTGGGTGCCATTAAATAAAGCTGTTTTATGGCAAGTGTTGGCTAAGAGACAAAGTTCTTGGAATCCTGATTCCTGCCCGCCATACTCAGATGTGTGCACAGCAGGACGCTTTCCAATCCAATGTGAGTTCTGGGGAATCATCTAAAACAAGTTTAGTGCTCATTTAGATGCCCTGAAGCACAGGATTGTGGTTAGCACTTAAGCTGGGGGCCTTTAGCTCTCTGCAAACCTTGAACTTTGTAAGGCGAAGTAAAAGTTGTTGTAAAATTAACAGGTTGACATTGCTCTAAAACCAAGAGCTTTGTGAGTAAGAAGTCTTTGGCAGTTTGCCAAGCCAGACACAGTTACAAGGCATTAGTGAGGCCCAGCAACCAGGATGTCTAAGCTCCATGGCTGAAATCCATTCGACATGGTTAGACATCTGCTTGCCTTAATTACCTCCTCATTCTTTCTCATGAGCCTTGACGTCCATCTCTAATGGTTAAAATGAGGATTAAAGGATCCATAACACATCTGTTAGTCCAGACAGCTGAAAACTTTACTGCCCATATATTGATATATTATTCATTTTTTTTTCTATAAATAGGTTAAAAGAAACGAGAATCTGGATGTTCGTTTTTATGGGCAAAGTCATTTACTGCTCTGATTAATTTATTTATAATAATAAAAAAAAAACTATTAGCCAGTGAGGTCACTAGAGTAACTGTATTTAGCTCATTTACTTAAAAAAAACCTAAAACTTTTATTGATGCCATTTTTTTTTACACTGAACAAATTTCTGGTTATAGCTCCCTCCCTACCCTTACCCCTCAGAACTGAACCTTCCTTTGTAACAAATCAAAATAAGCAAAATCAAGTAATACAGTGACTGGGTCTGATGCCACATGCAAATTCTGTACCTATATTGCCCTTTATGCCCAGAGGAAACAGGTATGATTTATTATCCGTTTTCTGGGACCAAGTTTGGTTATTTCTCTAGCTTTTTTTTTTTTTTTTAAGAAACCACCTTGGTAGAAATAGAGCAAGGGCTGCCATATGATCAAGTTCCAGACCAGGGAAGGCTTAACAACCCTAAATCTCTTTCCCAAATTTAAAGTTGACTTAACTGCACCAATTTCAAAGAATAAATTTCATTAACCAGCATAATGTTTAACTGGAGATGACATCTATGGCACACTAAGCATTCAGCATCAGACCCATGGGAAACTTTGCTTGACAATGAGCCAACAGTATCTATTCTTATGTTAGTGACATCCCATCTATCATTACCTTGCCACATCTATTTTGATGCTCAAAATTGAATATTGTTCTTGAGGGGAAGTTAAGAAGATCTACGGACTTAAAAGAACCTCAAAGCTTTTTTTTTTTAAATCCACAGGTTTAATACATGGACATTACATTTCTTTTTCTGGATTTGCTAGCCTATTTTTGAGTTAGCAATTAAATTTATTAAGAAATACCCTTGAAACATATAGATATAGCAAGATTTTTCTTGTAATGAAAATGGAGTAGGGGATTTGGATTTTGGTGGGAATGGACTAGATTTGTGATTTCATATGTATAGGGACAATCTACCTCCTCTAATAGGCAACTTGGATAGAGCTCATATTCCTGCCTAGAGCACTGGAATGTTAAGCAACTTGTAGTTTCCCCAGGGAAGGTCTGTTGAGAGTCAGAGGGAGGTGGGCATTAATTCGAGCCTAACTGACTCATTTCCTAGTTGTCTGCCCACCACAAATGGGCACAGAGGTATGCTGACTCTTTAGAAATGCGGACATCTGGAAAAATAGTACAGAAACTTGGTTGCTGAAAAGAAATTGATTGATGAAATACTTCACTTAAAAATATATATTTCTTTAACTATTGTTCCACACCTGAGACTATTGATTATTTTAATTTTCTATCATAAAAACAACAGAACAACTTGAATCTCTCTGCCCTCAAGGAACTTATAGTCTGTCTAAATGTAGGACTTGACATACATCTACATTAAATTCCATCTAGGAAACTATTTGATACAGTTGATAAAGCTCTGGACTTGGAGTCAGGCAGACCTCAGTCTGTATCTTAACTCAGAGACTTACTAGCTATTTGACTGGGAAAGTCTCTTAAACTCTCTTAGCCTAAATTTCTTCTTTAACATGGGGATAATAGCAACACTTTCCCCTCAGAGTCACTGTGGGGATCATATGAAATGATACATGTAAAGTGTTTTGCAAACTAAAAAGTCCTAGCTATTTTTAAATGATTATTGTTAGTTTTGATCCATTCCTTCATCCCTATGGAGAGGGTTTTTGATTCTTGATTCTGTTCCTTGAGTGGTCTCCCTCTTCCCTTCCCCCTTCTGAAAGTGTGTGATAAAGTGTGATAAACATGCCTTCTTTGTCAACTATGGTTCCTTAAAAAATGCATTTGCACTGAGGCAGATACTAATTTCGCATCCATGTATTTTGTTTCCAATGTGTGCTGTGCTTGTCCTTAGAAACTCCTTTCTTTATATTACCAAGCGTTCTTGTCCAGTTTTCAAAGGTAATCTTAATATCTATTTTCCATATTCCTTCCATGATCACTCACTACATCAGTGTGTCTGCAAGTCTAATAGTAATAATAATAGTAATAACTGATCATTTAAATAACACGAACATTTATGCAATACTTTACATTTTTTTGTTCTTAGTTGCACAATAATCTTTGGAGATAGATTGTACAGATATTTATCCTCACATGAGGAGGGTGACGCCTCCAGTGGATAAATGACTTGCTAAATTTATACTGTGTTGCTACTGCCCCAGGGGAGGACTTCCTTATCCTGATTCTATGTAAACAATGGGGTTTAGGCCAAATCCTACTATAGCAGATGGATTTGACTCCAACCAGATTAACTAGGGAAAATGTTAACATTGATCCCAGCTGGAAACTGTCTGCTGAGAAGAGAAAAGAGGACTTCAGAATCACTGAATTTGAGAGTAAGACGGTTCTTTACTGGCCATCCAGTTCAACCTTACACAAAAGGAATCCACACAATTATATTAATCAAACTTCTGTTTGAAGTTTTCCAAGGGACTCAAACTGATTGCCTCTCATTTATTTCACTTTGGGACAGTGCTAATTGTTAGAATGTTTTCATGACCTTCAGCCTTAATTCAATACTTTGCAATTTCCAACCATTGCTTCTGGTTTGGCTATCTGGCTATCTGCGATTAAATCATTATTGTTGTTGTTTGTCTTGTGTTCTTAAAGAGGACCATGACACCAGAAAGATGATGCCATGACTTGCAAGTGATTTGGATTTAAGTGAAGGAGGCCTGTGCAAAGTCACCAGCCTCACTTTTTCCTGGGGAGCCATTTGGGTCCACTGGGAAGATACAGATCAAGATGCCTGGAGATGGCCCTGGATGTAGTGGGAGACATTGACTTTTTTCAGCTAAGGTCTTTCCCTGGTCTCATTTTGACTGAGGCAACACCCATTCAGTGATTCAGCGTAGAGAAGAAAGCAGGCAATGAAGAGCCTCTTTTACCTAGTCAAAAAAAAATCAGTCCAGGAGGGGAAGACTCTCAGGGGTTTCTGGACAAAACAGAAACAATTGCTATTTATGTTGATTCTGAGCCATCTGGGCTCAAACAATGACAAAGTAAGGCTTGGGCTCAGACCTATTTTTGACCAATCAATGAGAGCAAGAGGGATTTGGTTTTAAAACATAGACTTAAGAAAGAAATCTAGCCCATAAACCATCTGGGATTGAATAGAACAAGTCTGGCACTTCTTCCTCTAACTAAGTTTTATGTGGCATGGACTCCACTATCCTGGTTGACCTTTTTCTAGATACTTCTCAGATTTTTAGTCTTCTTAAACCATGGTGTCCAAAACTGAACACAGTGCTTCAAATGTCTTCTGACCAAGGTTGAGTACAGTGATACTGTCATTTCCATATTCTTGGTGTCTCTCCTTTCCCCTCTCCTCCTTTTATTCTCTTTCCTCACCTCTTTAGTTCATATCTCCTAGTTATAGTATCATAGAGATGAAGTGGGAAAGGAATCTTTGAGTTCATCTAGTACCAACCACTCACTCATTGTTCAGAATGCCCCATTTAATGAAGTTCAAGATTTCCTTAGCTTTTGTGGTTGCTACATCACACTGTTGACTCTTATTGAGTTTGTAGTCCAACAAAATACCCATCTCTTTATCAGAACAACTGCTCTTTATCTGTGACATCCCCATATACTTGTTAAGGTTATATTCTATACCTGAGTGCAAGACTTAAATGTCAACTTATTATATCCAGTCCAATGCTTTAACCTGCAAAGATTCTTTTGGATTCTGATTCTGTCATCCACTGGGGTTGGCTATCCCACCCAGATTTTTGTCATTTGCAAAACTGATGAGTATATATAGCATCTATATCTACTATGGTTAATACTTTAAAAAATGTAGTTGCATTTTTTTTGGAGTGGGGGGAAGCAAGGCAATTAGGGTTAAGTGACTTGCTCAAGGTCACACAGCTAGTAAGTGTGTCAAGTTTCTGAGGATTTGAACTCAGGTCTTCCCGATTCCAAGACCTGTGCTCTGTTCACTGCACCACCTGTATTTGCATTTTTTAAAAATCTGAGCTTTACCCAAGTCATTGATAAAAATGTTAAATCATATAGAACTAAGCACAGAACCTTGGGTTCCTCCACTGGAAACCTCCTACCTCATTAACATTGACCCATTAACAGCTACCATTAAAGGCTGAACAATCAACCAGTTTTGATCCTTATATTATTGTATAATTCGTATCTCCCCATTTAACAAGAATAGCACCAAAGACTTCATTTAAAGAGTTACTAAAATCTAAGTAAACTATACTCACAGCATTCCTTTCATTTACTAATTTAGGAATCCTGTCAACAAGGGGAATTAAATTAATCTAGCACGAACTGTTCTTGAAGAAGCAATTCTAGCTCTTTGTAATCACTGCCTCCCATTCTGGATGTGAACCAACCCTCTTTTTAATGATTTCAAGAATTCTCCCAGATATCAACATCAAATTCATTGGATGGTAGTTTTCAGATTTTGTTCTCTCTCCACCCGCGCCCCGTTTAAAAATACGGACAAAATTTGCCTTTTCTCAATCTTGTAGTACTTCTCCAGTTATTCGTATTTCAAATGTTTCTCTCCCATTGGAATATAAGCTCATAGCAAGTAGAGATTGTTTCATTCTTTGTACTTGTATTCCTAGCACAAATCCAAGCAAAATGCTTGCAATAAGGAAGATGCTTATCAAATGCATTCTGATTGAGTGAAATATCACTGACAGAGACTCAACAGTTATATTGACCAGTTCTTTCAGCACCCAAGGACATAGTTTATCTAGGTCTGGGGACTTGAATTCATCAGTTGTGTCTAGGTGTTCTCTTACTGTCTCCTTATTTTTCTTGGGTATCAATTCCCTAATTACTTGATTTTGTTTTGTTATGTACAGTGCAAAGGTTATTCTCTTTTATAGAAAAAACAAAATCTGAGACACGGGTACTAAAAACAGGAGGTGATGAAATCAGGAACTTGAGACAAAGTTGAGACAAATAATCAACACAGCCCAGAAATATAGGCAGGGTCAGGACTCCCCTGTTATTCCAGTTTCCAAAACCAGTCACAAGATAGAGCAAGTGAAACAAAGCAAGATGAGTAATAGTGTTGAAACAAGACATGCCTGGCCTTTTCCCTTAGGTTGAGACAAGTGTTGATCAAGGACTTGGTCTCCTGGGTAGGGTCAGCCAGGAAAGCAGGTGTGATTCAAGGGCACACTTGGGGTTCAAGGAAGTAGGCCAGGAAGAAAGTCAACAGGGGCCAGAGCAAATGCTGACTTACATGCTGTCTGATTTTGACCCTTGTGTAACACTAGTTTTTATGTCTCCCTAGGCTGACATAAAATCATTGATGAAGAATGAATGGACAAAGGTTCAGCATTTTGGATTTGTTCCTTTAGAGTTTAGATACTTTTCAAGGACTTGTTCAAACAGCTGGCCTATAAAACGAGAATGGGAATCTCACAGGATCCATGTGGCAGTCATATTTATAGTTTAGAGCCATCTAGGCCTTGGGGCCTCTTGTTCAGAACTAAGTAGGGAAGTGATGTGCAGATACATGAAATCAAACTAGGAAACCCAATTCTAGGATGAATTTGAGGAGTTATATGCCTGTTGACAGTGCCTGCTTGCCAGATCTTAGAAATAGGTCCAGATAAATTTTGTAGGGATTGACCCTTTGCTTGACATCTCATAGTGGGGCATTATAGATTTGAAGTGGGAAAGGAATTTTTGAATTTGTCCAGTACTGACCCTTTACTTATTTTGAAGATGAGGAAACAGAGACTCATAGAAAGGAAGTAACTTACCTTATGGCACACAGATCATAATGATAAGGACATTTATATAACCTTTTAATGTTTAGAGAGCACTTTATATATACAATCTTCTTTGAACATCCCCCCAAAACCATATCTCTCTGCAAGGGGACAAAGATAGGGATACAATGCAAAACACAGGTGATTTAAACAAAATTGATCAGTAAAATTTATTTTAAAAATATACATGACTATAACAATGAAATGGAAAGTAAAACAATAAAACAATCAAAATGGTATGCTGTGTAATTATCCCCAAGCTTGGGCAAGATAGAATTCAGTTAAAAGGTCACACTTGAGGACCTAGAAGGCCACATGTTGGCTTCAAGGCTTCAGGTTCCCCAGCCCTGGCCTATACTGTTAGATTTAGTTGATGTGAAAATTAGTTTTGTTAAATTGCTTCCCACATCTTTCTATATTTTTTTGTTATAAGGGATGACTCTGTGGATTAGGAAGAGTTAAGGGATATAAGGGGATATGAAAGTGAGGGACAAAAGGTACAAATATTTCTTTAAAAATATAATAGTTATACTTACTATGTGACTTCAAGTGAGTGTAGAGCTGATGAGAAGGAAAAACCCATGTGTTAGAACCTGTTTACCAAGTAACAAATAGAAGGCCCCTATTTGGATCATTGATTCCTACCCAAAGGGTCATTATCTCTTCCAGGTCACAATATGGAGACCAAATCTCAGGACAAAATTTTCCAGAAATCAACATGGATCATGGGTCTCATATTTTCTGCCCCACCTAACCACATCCTTGTATTGATTCTCTTAACTTCCTTTCCCCAGCTGGGGTTAGGGATTGTTTCTGAGGCAGATGTATAGTGGGAAAACCATGTGCTGAAGAAATGAGATACATGTATACTCTCAAGAGATGGAGAGCAGAAGGACTGGGGAGGCTTTGGTTGTGGTGGTGAGAACCTGCACCTGTCAGGATATGGTTAATACTTTTGACCCATAGCAATTACTAACTAATCCAAGCAGGGATTTTCAAATTATTCCCACAGTGAACTTGGGGTGACAGTCTGAACTATGAAAACCACCTGTAAGATCATTAGAACCATATGGGTCTTGCTTGGTTTCAAGTTCCCTTATGAGCTTGAAAGCTGACTGACAGCCAGTGTTGGGAGTGGAAATGGATCCAGTTTCTTAGTTGGAGTGGGATCTACTCTGAACCTGATGAAACACAGCTTTTCCTGGAAAGATTTGCTTATGTTCCAACAAAACACCTGTAGGTGAAACTGAGTGGATAGAAATCTGCAGGAAATGGTATCACACAGATAGATGCCCAGCAATTAACTCCATAAAATGGT
The DNA here is from genome assembly GCA_011680675.1 of Gymnobelideus leadbeateri. Lineage (NCBI taxonomy): Eukaryota > Metazoa > Chordata > Mammalia > Diprotodontia > Petauridae > Gymnobelideus > Gymnobelideus leadbeateri. The sequence goes on along the minus strand of WOXC01009637.1, from coordinate 127,324 downwards.
ATTCCCATTAGTTTTACCTCTTTTAAATAAAGAAGATAATTCATACCATTTATCAAGCATTACAAAAAGTCTTATTGAATAGATTCATAGGAAACCCCTAGTGACCCAGAGGTGGAGCACCTATGGCTTTGAGGCCACGTGTAGTTTTCTAGGTCCTTGGGTGCGACTTTTTGACTGAGTGAAAGTTTAACAGAATAAATTATCTTATTAAGGGGATTTGTTCTGTGAAGTTTGGATTCAGTCAAAGGGCCATACTTGAGGACCTAGAGGGCCACATGTGGCCCTGAGGTAGCAGGTTCCCCATCCCTGCCTAGTTTTTTTTTATCTCTTCCAACCTTGTAATAATCTATGTAACAGGATAGATAGATCATACTTAGGGTATCTCTTCTTTTGAGAGGTCAATGAAACCCTCTGCCCTCTATTTCTTTTGCATGCCAAAAGAGATACTGAATTAAGTGGAAAAGATAAATGTATAATGATTTTAACTCTACGAGCATCCTCCACAATACCAGATCTTTGTTTTGGCATTCTTTTACAAGAATTAATAATTTTTCCCCTCTGATAACTGAGTAAGATTGAACCTTTTACTTTATTTTAGCCAATTCCATGTTTTCCCAGTTTAGAGAAATCGAGAGATTTGTGTGGAATAAATTATCCACCATAGATTAAAAAGAAGTTTTTGTTTAGATTTTTGTTCATTCAGCTCATGTTTTTCATGTCTTGAGGCCTTCACCCCAAGATTTCCCCAGCAATTCCTGTACAGGTTCTGGACCTGATCCTCCTACCCCCTTGCCTTGCATCAGACCACTTAGCTCTCAGACAATGTTTTTGCCCCAGGGTTCTTTCAAGGCCCCTAGGACACTTGTTTTCCTGCCCCCAACCTAGTCCTTCCTAGAGAGCCCTGTCCTACCATTGCTTTAGATCATCTACATTCTGGCCTCTGTATTATCCCAGGGATCCTTACATCAGATTGGATATGGCCCAGATTTTGCCTTTTGGCTCCAGAGACTTCTCATGTTCTCTGGGTACCTTTTCTGGTTCTGACTTACTTTGAGTTTCAAACTCCTATCTACTGAACAGATTCTTCTAAGCCATTCTTTGTTTTCTAGACATACATTTAGCTACCCTACCTACCATACGAAGACCTCCTCGACCTCTGTGGGCACAACACTACAACCTGCTACTTGACTGAACCTTGATGTACAGCCCTAATCTACCCCCACTCACACTTTCAACATCTTAGTGATTCTGAACCCTTGGCCTAAGAACTAAGAAACACCATTTGCCTATCATCAACTGCCTGTTCCCTCCCTCTACTGACCTCAACTGTCCCTCTTACAGTGTCCCACTCCAGATCTATCTACCCCTTCCACTGTGCTCTCTATAAAAACTGCTCAAACATCAACAACTTGCTTTCATCTTAAACTTTTCCTTTCTCCTTTTTGTCTTTTAGCACTCACTGAGACCTGGTTTCTCTTAATGATGCTACAACACTGGTCACCCTTTCCAGGATACTTTCACTCTTGGATTGACTCATGGATTGTGGTGGGGAAGCCAGAAACCTCCTTACTCTCCATTGTCACTTCCAGACTCTCACCCTGCCAACGTCATTCATCAACCTCTCTTCCCTTGAGGCTCATATGATTCCAGTTTATCACCTAATCCAAATACTGGTGATTGGTATCTATAGAACCTCAATACACTCTCCTTCCTTACCCAATGAGGCCAGTGTCTGGCTCATAGTCTCTCTCCTTCCCAACTCCTGTCCACATATGATGAGATTCTCCCTTAAAAATCTTGCATTTTCAGTTCTTCAATCTACTCAGTTCCCATGAGCTAGTCTCATATTCCACCTCAGCTACACAGTGATAGCCTTGATCTTGCCATCTTTTAAGAGTATTCTACTTGCATGTTCAGGGATTCTAAAATACCTTTATATGAACACAACCATTTATCTTTCCATCTTTCCCTGTGCCTTTGACATATTAATCCTATTCTTCATCCTTATTATGACCTTCAATCTCTCTACCCTCAGTTCTTTTCCAGGCTGTCAGCCCTACACTTTCTACAGTCTCTTCCCTTCCCTATCTTGGTGAATTAGTTAAATTCTATCTTCTTCACTCAGATTGATTTCTTTGTCCTATCACTGAATATATCTTGCCAAAGCACAGTACTCCCTTGATCCATAGCATTTGTCCCTATTTATTTATCACTGACTAGAGTTGGAGAGAGTCACAAACCTTCAGAGATGAGATCCACCACAAATTTATGTTACACAGGGCCTTCACTACAAAAAGACCATCCTTGTACACCTCCCTAATAGACTGACTCTTCCACTTGACACAATGAGTGCTCCAAACCTATTTTATCCTTCTTCAGTCCTCTTGCTCATAGCTCCTCCTCTCTCAACCCCTATCAACTGAGGACATTGACATATGCATCTCTTAAAAAACTGAGACCATTGATGAGAGTTCTTTCTTCTTTACATCACATATCACTCAGAAATTTTCCACCACTATATCTTTTTTATCCTCATCTCCTGTGAAGAGGTGGTCCTTTTCCTTTTTAAGGCAAACCCTCTATATGTATCCTTGATCCCAACCCTTCCTGGCTTTTCTTGCAGTTTGCCTATCACCTCCACTTTTTTGTAATCTCCCATCTTTCTCTACCTGTTAGCTCCTTCCTGTTGCTTACAAACACAACCATGTCTCCAATTCTTAAAAAAAAAGAAAATCGAAAAAAATTTATTCTGCCATGTCTGCTAGCTGTCGTCATATATTTTCCTCCCTTTCTTGGCTAAATGACTTGAGAAAACTATGTAAAGTTAGTACTTCTGTTTCTTCTCCTATTTCCTTTTAAATTTCCCTGAGAAAGGGATTTATCATAGAGGAGATCTGTGGGAAGGGGTATTCAGTATGCTTTCCACTTGGTGTAGGGGAGTAGAGGAGAGATGTGGAGAAAATTTGTAACTCAAAATCTTGTGGAAATGAATGTTGAAAACTGAAACTAAATAAATAAATGAATAGAGGTGAGGAAGTTTCAGAAAACAAATTTGACATGTTAAGTCCTAATTCTAGAGCCTTTCTCTATAAGTACAAACATTAAATAAACCAGCTCGTCATTTCCACATTAATCAACACACCTGAGCTAACATAGGGTCTCAAAGACCCCATTGGGATTATTCAGACCTTGTGCTATTTTGAAGTTAGAGAATTCTGCATGGATGGACAGAATTCTGAAAGTTCCTCATCTGGAGAGGTAGTACTAAAGGAGGCAAAGGGTGAGAAATTTGTCCTCACAGTAAATTGATTTCTAAGTAAAACATTAAAAAAGTATAGTTTTGAACTTATGCATGATAAAATATCTATTTTATTATGAAAATGTGTTTCATAATCAAATGGATAGAGATGGGAGTGGTAGGACATGTAATCCTTTTACTGGGAAGGCTGAATTAAGTGATTTGCTTGACCTCAGGAGTGTCAAACCACAGCTTGCTAAGTGAATACAGTATCTATACTAGATTCAGCACCATTATGGTGAGCCAAGGAGAATGGGAGCCCATCAGACTATCTAAGTTGGAGTCAGGGGGACTGACCCACATTGGAAATGGAGTAAGTCAAAGGTACCCTGTAGTATGATTGGGCACATGTAAAAAAATGACAGAACTCTTTGTATATGTGTGTGTTATTTGATAGGAACAGTACTGGGCAAAGAGAATTTAGGGTCATTTCCAACTACCATCATACCATAATAACACTATTAACTTTCAAAGGCAGCTATGTAGCACAGTGGATAAAATGTTAGTTCTGGAGATGGGAAATCCTGATTTCAAGTTTGACCCCAAACACTTATTAATTTTGTGACCCTAGGCAAGTCACTTAACTTCTGTCTGCCTCATTTGCCTCAATTGTAAAATAGGGATAATAATAGCACCTACTATATAGGTTTGTTGTGAGGATCAAATGAAATAATATTTGTAGAGTGTTTAACTCAGTGCCTGGCATATGGTAGGAACTTAATACATGCTTATTCCCTTCCTTTCCTCTTCTCAAAATAAAACATTTACTTAATAATAAGGCAAAATCAATAATACATCAACAAAAATTTATTAACTGCCTACTATGTGTCCGGAATTGTATGTACTCTGGGGATATGAATACAAAGAATGGAACATCCTTACTTGCAGTGAGCTTACATTCTAATATACTCTGAGACTTACTTCCTCTGTGACCTTGGGCAAGTCATTGGGCAAATCTCTATCCTTACCAAGATTACTTGGAGAGATTACCATCACCCCAAGATACTTTGTATATTTCTTACATGTGGTTTGTATAAAACTATAAATATGCATGTTGTCTTTGTTAGAATGTAAGCTCCTTGAGGACACGGAGTATCTTGCATTTGCTATATCCTCAACATTATCAGCATGTCTGTCACATAGTAGGTCCTTAATGCTTATTGACTAACTGATACCTATTCTCCTTAGTTCAAGAAAGTTAAAATCCTCAGATTTATCAATTTCGTCGTATTTCTCTGATAAGAAAACTTGCCTATCTAGCTCTCACTGTCTCAAAATTACAACAGATTAAAATTTTTCTGAACCAAATTGGCTGAACTGGAAGGAATTGGGAGATAGTTATCACCTGGCTCTTATAAGTTCTCCAAATGATTGCCAGAGGCTGGGGCTACCTTGAATGTGCTCTTTAAAAATGTTCAGCACATTGGCCTTATGGGGAAAGCTTTGTCTGTGCTGGAAAAAGTTCTCAGTGGATTGGGGGTTCTTTTCAGCCATTGGAGGGCTCTTGCTTTAAGAGTTCAGGGAGGCTTACCAGCTGTGTGACCTTGGGCAAGTCACAACCCCAATTGCCCTGTCTTACCCCCTCCAAAAAAAAAAGAGTTTAGGGAGGATAGGAGTCTGTTCATTCCCTGGCCCTCTTCAACGAGGGTGTGAATAAGTCAGCAGCAGTACTTAGAGAAAGAGAACTTTGTCGTATTCTCTTCAAGCAAGAATCTAGCAATACGAGAGGCCCATATATGGCAATATTTGAAAGCTCTAAATAGGATGATGTGGGATGGATCCTCACAAATCCATTGGAAAATATGTATGTATACATATATACACAAATATATGCACATATCCACACATACATATACATGCTTATGGGAACACCTCTAGCCAGCCTGATCTATATCTTGCCACTAGACCCAGTTGGCTCTAGAGGACAAAGTGAGGCAAATGACTTTGCATAGTCCTCCCTCACTTAAATCCAATTAACTTGCAAGTCATGGCATCATCTTCCCAGTGTCATGGTCCTCTTCTAGAATACAACAATAACAACTATGCATGTGTATACATCATTAAAATATAAATATACACACATGTATGTGGATACACCACATGCAAACACACACTCACACACACACACTCGTGTGTGTGTGTGAGTGTGTGTTTGTGATTTTTTTCTCCAAAAGTAGCTGGCTTTTTATTAAAGAAGAGATGGCTTCCATGAGGAAAGATCAGTTGTGGGACAGTAGACACTACAATCTTTGTGAGCCATAGGAGATCAAGCTAGTCTTAGTGTCTCATTTACTATGGAAGAAAAAGGTTTTAGAGATATATACACATAACATACATGTATATGCATATATATATGTATATATTTTTCTTTTGAAAATAATCTTACCTTGGTAAGCATACTTCTAATTTTCACAGAAATGATTTTCATGAACAACCTTCTAACCACATATTAATAATAATAACCCATGTTTATATAGCTCTTTATGTTTTACAAAGTCCTTTCCTTTGAACAAATAAAACAGAAAATATATAAAATGTCTTGTGTGTCTAGGAGGCCCCTTGCATTTGGGGATTTATGATGCATGGTTTCAAATATTCACAGTCCACTGTGCCAACTCTTGCTCTTTCCCTAAGCAATAACTTTGTTTTACTGAGTCCCACAGGAGGAGATGGAGAGGTTTCTGGGACTAGGGTGGGTAGATGGTTTACAGCTGCAAGGCCAATTCCATGTACAACATTTTATGCCTTGGCAAACTAGGTAAGGGGCTTTTCCTAAGAGTGAGCAGATTGGTGAATGGGGGTTGCCAAAAAAAACACTAACAGGCATTCTTCCTCTAATTTAGCTCCTTGGTCCAACAAAAGAACACACTTTGTTAGGGATTTTTTTGAGTTAAAATCTGTTCTTTTTTTTTTATGCCAGTGCCCCCTCAAAGAGGTAAGTTTTATTTATAGTATAGAACCTGAATTTATGATTTCATTTATTTAAGAAATACCAAATAAGAAAAATGCCTCTAATAATGCAGGATGGTTCCTTCTCTGCAACCAATATTCCTTGTGATTTTCCCAGAATACTAATTTACTCAAGGTAAGACTATCAGTATCTGTCTTAGGTGAGCCTCGAACCTATGTCTTTCTGGTTGTAACATAAGCTCTCTATGCACTATACCCAAGTTGACTCTTTCATTTATATATCTGTGTAAATTACTTTAGTCAGGAAAATAAAATTAACACCTAATTAAAGTAATGGCGCTTTGTTGTTTAGTTGTTTCAGTTGTACCCAACTCTCCATAACTCCATTTGGAGTTTTCTTGGCAAAGATACTAGAGCGCTTGCCATTTTCTTCTCCAGCTCATGTTACAGATGTGACAACTGAAGCAAATGGGGTTAAGGAACTTGCCCAAGGTCATATAGTTCGTAAGTGTCTGAGAACAGATTTGAGCTCAGCACCATGAGTCTTTCTAATTCCAACCCCATTGCTCTACCCAGTATACCACCTAACCGTCCATGAAAATTTTGATTGGTTAGAAAAAAGTGAGAGGAAACATGGACATGATATGGCACTGCCAGATTAAAGTGAGAAGTCAGCCTGGGTGGCAGGAAGCTCTTCATTGAAATTCTGAAGACATAAAAGGAAACAATTTTGATTAGAAAAAAAGTGAGAGGAAACATGGACATGATATGGCCCAAAGAGACTGATGGAAACACACAAGGAATTCTCTAAGCAACTTATATTTTAGAAATTAATAACAGGAAGATTGAAGGAAAGAAAGGGCTATGGAGGAGAACTAAGGGGTGGCAAAGTTCTGAAAGAACAGTTTCAGGAGTGCTAAGGCTTAGATTTAGCAGATGCTGCTGAAGGAATCTGAGCATACAAAATCGGTTTTTAAATTTTTTTTGGGGGGGAATTAAGATAATCAAGAAAGACAACAGACTATTGGTCAAGGTATGGTGCCATGGGATGATGGTAAGTGACAGCAGAGAAGGCAGGGCATATTTTGCCTGAATTTGCTTCCTCGCCCCCCCCCCCCCCAAGGAGATTAAGGTTTTGATTGCAGAGGATATTACAAAATGGCTAATAGCTGATAACTAAGATAAGCAAGGTGATGGCAAAATAATATTTATCTTCTCTTGATGACTTCAATTAATTTGACCCATGTAAATTATATCCTCAGGTATAGAAAGGACTTCGAGATACAACTGTCAAGTCACTTAGTGATCTTTCAATAGAAATGTGGGAAAACAGAGAAGAATCAGAAGATTAGAGAAAGGTGGATGTTCTAATTTAAATGTTTGCTCTCTTCTTGGAAGAAAGTTTCCTGTGGTATGTCCCAGGAAGCTGCACTTGCTTCTGGACTAAGTTCTGGGCTCCTTTTCCTCAGTGGCTAAGATAAAAATATATGGCATGATTATCCAAACATTTGTAGATAACACAAAGATGGGAAGGATAGCTAGCATGCCCTTTGAATCAGGACCCAAAAGAAATCTTGATAGATTAGTTTACTGGGTCAAACTAAGTAAGATGAAAATTAACAGGGATGAATGAAAAACCTTCACTTTGGTTTGAAAAGTGAAATTTATAAGACTAGGTGGGTTCAACTTGATTTAGATCCCAATTATCTCTAGGGTTGTAAATAAACTCCTCTGTTTCTCATTTAATTTACTTCAAAGCTTTATCTCTCTAGCCTTATTACACATTATGTTCTTTCATTCACTTGATGGCCCAGTGAAACTGTCTTTCTCACTGTACTTCATACATGATCCCCCATTTTTTTATCACCATACCTTTTCACTCACTATCCCTCATTTCCCACAATTCACCATTACCTCCTTATGTTTTTAGAATTTCTGTATTCCTTCAAGATTTAGCTCAAGTACCACATCTTACATGCTGCTTTTTTAATGTTCCCACATGCTAATTCCTTTCCTTCCCATCTCAAGTCATTTTGTTATATACATATCTAATATGCATATTTTTATGTATACACATATATACCTACCCAAATATATGTGTATATAATATATATGTGTATATATATATTTCTATCACACACATATATACATATGTTCTCTCTTATAGAATATAAGCTCCTTGAAGGAATTATTTTGCATTCATCTCTGTATTCTTAGCACCTAGCATGATTCTTGGCACAAGTAGGTTTTTGAACAAAATTTGCTGAATGATTGATCACCATCTGATATCATTATCAAATAGTGGAAAACAGTTCTTTTCATTGTTCAAAAATATGATTCATCAGTGTAGATTTCTTTTATGTTCATTGTTGTTCGCATATTGTTGAGCTCTTTGAGGGCAGGAAGTGTTTTTACCTTTCTTTGTGTCTCTAGCCTAAGCACAGTACCTGGAACATAATGCATAATTAATAAATGCTTAGTATTAGTAACTAGACAGTTCTCAATCTGGAAATTTGCTTCAATGTATTGATAACTGCTCTGTAACTTAAAGTATAAAAGAATTGCTTAGAGCAGTGAAAAATTAAGTGACATGCCCACGGTCATACAGGGAGTGTGGGTCAGATGTAGTACTTTATAAAACCCAAGTCTTCAGGATTTCAAAACCAGTCTTCTCTACACTCCATCATACTGCCTTTCTCATATGTATATGCAATGCATTAATATCATATTCACAAATGTTATCTATGGTACCTAGAAATAAGGTATATGGTACTCAGAAAGCAGCAAACATAATTTATTGAATAGTTTATTTAGAGATGTAATTATGTTCAATGGAAAAACTTGCAAGTTTTGGAGGTCTCAAAATTGTTGTGGTTTCTAAGAATGCAGTAATGACAGGAATACCACTGAAAAGAGGGTGCCTGGTGATTTTATTGAGAGCATATGGTAGCATAAACTAGACTCTATTTTGGAACTAAGACAGCAAAGTGATGCTGTTGACCACAGTCAGGGCCAGCACTAAACAAAATTGCAGTTAACATGTGTTTCTTTTCTCCCTTTATTTTCCTCCCAGTGTCTTCTCTCCTTTTTGCGGAACTTACAGAATCATAGAATTTGATAGTGGGAAGGGACCTTAGTGAGCTTGTAATTCAACTCTAACTGATACCAAAGGAATCTTCATCCTAACTCCTCCAAGATCACAGAATTCCAGAGCTGCAAAGGACTCAGAAACTTTCTGTTGTTATTCCTTTGTTTCAGTGGTGTCTGACCCCATTTGGGGATTTTCTTGACAAAGATACCAGAATGGTTTACCATTTCCTTCCCATTTTACAGATGAGGAAACAGGCAAACAGGGTTAAGTGACTTACCCAGGGTCACACAACTAAGAAATGTCTGAGGTCATATTTGAATTTAGGAAGATGAGTCTTCCAGCCTCCAGGTCTGACACTCTATCCACTGCACCAAAGAAGCTTCTAGCTCTCTTTATTTGTCACTCACCCCATTAGAATGTAAACTTGAGAAGAGGGATGGCGTTAATTTATTGTATTTGTACTTCCAGTGTTTGTCACAGTATCTGGTACATAATACATGTTTATCATTTATTCGTGCTCCCACTCACTTACACATTCACTCATTTACGTTCTCCAGAGAGTACAAATTACTCATTACAAATCATCCAGATTTTCATCCAGGTTTTACTTTGATGAGTAACACAGTCTCTCCCGAGTTAGTCAATTCTACTTTGGAATGGTTCTGGTTGTAAGAAAGATTTTAACAACATCAGGACACCATCATCTTCATCAAAGTGATAACTAAGCTTTATATAGAGTTTACTATATGTTAGGCTTTGTGCTAGGTGTTTTTACAATTATTTGTGTTTTTAGAATTATTTGTATTATTACAATTATTATCTCATATAGTTCTTAGAACAATCATTGGTAGTAGGTACTATTTTTATACCCCTTTTACAGATGAAGAAATTGAGGTAAAAAGAGGTCAAGTGACTTGCCCAGGGTCACACAGTTAATAAGAGTCTATGAACAGATTTGAATTCAGGTCTTCCTTATTCCAGGTCTGGTGCTCTATCCACTATTCGACCTAGTTACCCCAACTTTTCCCCTTTCTTCCTAGATCTTGTCTGTGAGACCAAACCAAACAACTGAAATCCTTTTATACATGGCATCCCTTTAAATAATTGAAGTCAATTATAATAAATTAAACCCAATTTTCTTTTCTCTAGGTGAAATATCTTCTATTATTTTCTATAAGAATAATGATGAATAAATCAATCAACAATCATTTATTAAGCATCTACTATGTGCCAAGCTCTGTACTAGATACTAAAGGCACATTGTCAAATGCTTCATCAAAATCTAGGTAAATTATATTTGAAATAATTTCATGATCTATCAGGTTAGTAACTCTGTTAAGAAACTAAAAGGGGGTTAGTTTGAAAAGACCTATTCTCAGTGAAACTTGTTGGCTGTTTGTGATCCCTGTTTCCTTTTCTACCTATTCAATAACCATCTCTTTATTGAACAATTTGAATTTTTCTGGAACTCTAAGTCAGGTTCTTTATCTTTGCAGATTTTATTTTGGTCTCCACTACTTAAAAAAAAATCATGGGGTGGCTAGGTGGCAAGGTGAGTAAGAGAGCTGGCCCTGCATTGGGGAGGACCTGGGATCGGTTCCAGCCTCAGAAAATTAGCACCCACAGATAAATAACTAGCCATGTGACCTTGAGCAAGTTACTTAACTCCAATTGCTTAAAAAAATTGTAACATTTTTCCTTCTCCAGTCCTGTGACACTTCTTTTCATTAAAAATAATTTTATTGATATATTTTGTTTTTATATCTTCTATGTTTCCCAAGATATTTTTCTTCTCTATCCATTCCCAGAGAATCATACTTTGAAGCAACAAACGGAAAAAAAATGAGAGGGGGATAAAGCAGTTCATCAAAGCTAACACTGTGAAAAAATAGTCTGACATTATATAAAGTATTTTACAATAATTTTCTCTCATTTCCTCCTGACCTTCTTATACCTGTTCTTTGGGGCCTAACCAGGTCATTACACCTTTACAGTATTCAGAGCATTGAACGTTGATTGTTTTGTAGTTATTCTTTTTATTTACATTGTTGCAGTCATTGTGCATATTTTTTTCTGTGTTCTGATTATTACACTTTGTATCAGTTCATGTAAGCCTTCTGCTTCTTGGTATCCATCATATTCATGATTTCCTACGATTTAGTAATGTTAGACATTTTATATACCAAAGTTTGATTCTTCTGCAACACTGTGAGGTAAATGTCATTAATAGTCCCATTTCAGAGATGAGGAAACAGGCTTTAAGAGGTTAAATGGACCTCAGAGAAGTCCAGAGTCACACAGCTACTGAGGCAGGATTTGAACCCAGATGGTTCTGACGCCATCTTGAGTGCTCCCCCCCACCAACTCACCAATATTCCACGGCCAAGGGAACAAGAGAAAATTGTCCTACTCAGCAGACTGAGGCTTGACTCACAGGAGTGAGTCCAAATGGTCTTTACTTTTACTAACTGAGTGCTATGGAGACAGGGCCAGCCTGACATAAATGCAAAGCAAGCAAAGTTGATATCTGTATTTCATGTTACTCCCTTAAGAGTTAGCCCACTGATACCCACTTCTTAATAGTGGTATATCATCTAGACATTATTCCAGGCTCTATATTTCTAGCTTGATTTTATTTTCAATCAAACCTAGATTGGATGTGTCCTATGGCTTCACACTCTTTTCAGTTACCTGTGATATAGAAAAGAATCACACTCTTCAATCCATATATATTTAATAAGCACCTACCATGTGTTAGGCAACATGCTAAGTACTAGGGATACACAAAAAGACAAAAGATATTCCTTTCCCTCAAGGACCTCACAACTCGCCCATAGTGAGATGCTAATTATTTCTTCCAGAATTATTTTGATTCCTCTACCTGGGATGGGGTGGTGGGAGGAGAGGGGGAGGAGTAATTATTAGAGTAGCATTGTCTGCTCCTCTGTTTTCCAGATGTAGGACATTGGTCAATTCATAATCTCATTAATCCCGTTTCATTTTTATAATGGAGTCCAAATATTGTGACAAGATTTAAATATTGACAGTTAGGCACAGTGCATAGAGGGTGCAGAGTCTAGAGTCAGAAATACCTGAGTTCAAATGCAGCCTTAAATACTTACTAGCAGTGTAACCCTGGACAAGTCACTTAACCCTGTTTGTCTCAGTTTGCTCATCTATAAAATGGCAAACCACTGCAGTATCTTTGCCAAGAAAACCCCAAATGGGGTCACAAAGAGTGACAAAAACAACATGTTGATTGTATCAGGCACTGTTTTAGGCACTGATGACACAGAGACAAAAAGCCAAGTGGTCTCTGCCCTCAAGGCACAGTTGACTTCAAATCCAGCCCCAGACTGCCTTTTTTTTAGATCCCTAGAGCTTAGCCCAGTGCCTGGCACACAGTAGGTACTGAATAAATACCAGACTAAGATGCCTCCTCATTTTGCAGAGGAGGAAAATGAGACCCAGAATGGTTGAAATGCCCAAGGTCATACAAGTAGAAAAGGAAGAGCTGTTATTTGGATCTAGATCCACTGACTAAAGCCAATAGCTTCCTTACTGTTCCTCTTGCAACATATTCCTTTTACTCTCTCCAGGCTTTTGCCCAAGCAGTTCCTCATGCCTGGAATGCACTTCCCCTTCACCTCTGCTTCTTATAATCTCTAGTATCTTTCAAGGCTCAATTCAGCAAGGCTCCCATTCTACATGATAACTTTCCTGGTCTCCTAGCTGTTAGTACTATACCTTCTTTCCAAAATTTTCTTATGTTGTTTTTTTATGTCCTTAGAGAGGGTTGTGCTATTAATCCTGCCTACATTGTGAGGTCAGAGACTGCTTAAGTTTTGCCTTTCAATTACCTGCACAAATACAAAGCCTGGCACAGAGCAATATCATTAAACGCTAATTACTTTATCGACTGATTAATTGATTTTCTCTTTTCCATTCTTCCATTATTTTAAAAGATTTAGTAAGTTCAGGAGGCAGCATGGCATAGTAGAGAAAACACTGCTTATAGAGTTAAAGTCCCCAGGTTCAAATCCCACTGGTGGTAGGGACTTCCCTAGGCCTCAGTTTTCCCATCTGTAAAATGGGAGGACTGAACCAGATAGCCCAAAGATAACCTCCACCTCTACATCTTTGATGGATGCTATGATGCTTTCTGGTTTGGCACCTGAATCACCAGAGAGTTCACCAGGACACAGTCAGGTTTTCCAGGGCCCTGTCAGTCCACCAGGGTTCCAGCCCTTTTAGTATTTATTTTTTCATTCGTTTTCTTATGTGAGAACTATTCAGAAAGAAATTACCTTTCAAAATAAAGAAAAATCTCCAAATTGTCATTCAGTCCAGTAGATGGCAGTCTGCTATCAAAAATCATCAATCTCCTAGGTTTCCCCCACCCCTGACACTGCCTTACCTCCCCCCACCCCCAACATTCCAATCCCAGGACCCTACCCACAGCCCCTTGTCTATGCCCCCCTGCCCACACAGGCCACTCTGACAGTGGCTATCAGATCACTGGAGAAACCACAGTATTCAGAATTCATTAAGGACAGAGTATCTTTCTTAAGTGAATAGCCAAGATAACATTAGAAAGAAAAGAATGAGTTAAATAATCTTATATTGGGGAGAAATTAACACAGAAGAGGAGCGATTTTCTTTCCTAGATCTAGCCTCCAAGGGCATAGAATTTCTCCAGAAGCTTTTATATCTCGCTTCTTATCCCATTGTCCAGCCTGATACATTCTGTGTTAAGTCATCCTGTCAGACTTTCCATTCTCTTTGTCACACAGTGAACAGCAGTGACCATTCTTATAGATGATTTCTTTAAGGAAAAATGATACATGGCAAAGTGACTGCCTTCTCTCTTCTATCCTGATTTTTTATCTTGCAGGTTTCTTGGTGGTATTATGTTTTTTAAAGGTAGTGGAAGTTTGCCACTTTGGTTCCTGAGGGACGGGCTTGTGCCTACCAGGTGGGGGAAGGGGTCAAGATAGTTTCAAAACCAACACCCACCCCCCCAACATAAAAATCCAAATTCAAGTCTAACATCTCCCCAACCCCCAATCCAAACAGTTGGTGTAGTCATGCTTATTAATATATGCTCAGCTGCTCCTGCAAATCTTTACTGATAAACTGCAGTCAGTGATGCTGTGGGGTGTTGGGTGAATGGAAAGCTTTCTAAATTATTTTGACTTTTTTTAACCCTAGAATTTGAAAGAGAACAGACATGGCTATTTAGCAAGGGTAAGGGCCTTTCACAGGGTCTAGGAATTTCATACTGTTGCTCTGCTTTGCTTAATCTGTAGGGCGGTGGAACATGTCAAAATTCAAAATAGAATTTTCCAGCGTTCAGAACGATATTTTATGTTCTTACTATAGATTAGATGTGAGAATGTTTCATCTTGTTATGGAAACAGCTGATGTACAATTACACAGGGCAATAAATACCATTTATAACATGATTGCTTTAAAATCCTGGGAAGATTTGACTTAGTATTCAGTGCAATGCTGTGAATTATGTGGAATGGCCATCTGGATTGATCTTAAATGTGGGCATTTTAATTGCATTGTGTGTATACAGCTAAGCAGAAAGACCTGTATGGGGAAGATTTCTCAGTTGGTATCTTGAATGATTATTTATCATCCTATTTCTAGTGCCTTTTCTAGAATGTCTACCAGATATCTCTTGGTTATCATACTGATACCTCACATTTAAGTGAGTAATTGAATTCAACCTCCCTCCTTATCCACTGGACAGTTAGGTGATCCAATGGATAGAGTGCTGAGCCTAGATTCAGGAAACTCATCTTCCTGAGTTCAAATCTGATCCCTGGCACTTTCTAGTTGTATGACCCTGGACAAGTCACTTAACCCTGTTTTGTCTCAGTTTTCTCATCTATAAAATGAGTTGGGGAAGGAAATGGCAAACTAGTCTGGAATCTTTGATAAGAAACCACAGATGGAGTCATGAGGAGTTGGACATGACTGAAATGACTGAAAAACAGCAAGGTGTTCTCATTCTAATGTCCCCAATATTCCAAAGAATACCATCTTCACATTATATTGGACTTCTCTCCCACTCCTTTCTTTCCTTTTTTCCTTCTTCTCAACAATCTAATCCATCCAAAGTGCTTGATTCTTTCCAAGGGCTTCCACACGTGCATCTTCAGTTCTATTTCAACTGCTACCCCTTTTGAGTAGATTCATATCACCCTATGCTTGATTTCAGATTAATTCAGATGCCCTCCCTTCAATTTTACTCTGACCCAGTTAATACTATAACAGTGCCTAGAATAATCTTTTATTGTGTTAGTGAATAGCCTTCAAAATCGAAACTCTTTAGCTTTGCTTCAAAATGCCCTGTCTTGGCAACTCTTATCTCATAAGTTACATTCCTTCTGACTTCCCCATATTGATCCTCTGATTTAATCAGGGCACAGTAATATATGTGATGTTTCTTACATAAAACGTGCTTTTTACCATCTCTGTATCACACCAAAGGCCAATATTAAGGATGGTAAGCATCTTTATTTCCATCAATCCATGTCTTCCCTCTCCTTCCAAGACATTTCTAAAAAAAATCATCCAATGTTCCTATCAGATTCTGATCATTGTTGATCAGAATCTGATAGGAACACTGGATGATATTTTTCTATATGATTTTTCTATACATCCTAACCTCCTCACATTTGTTCTGATCTACCCAATGTATTTCTTTTATTTAATAATAAAAAATAAATAAGTAAACAAGAGAAAAATTTCAAGAGGAAAGAATTTCCAGTGGTAATGTTTTAATATCTGTATCCTTACTTCTTAAAAAGTGCATTGCATATAGTAGACATTTAATAAGTAGTTGTTGAATTAAATTTTGGCTGCTAAATATTTGTTCTCTTGGAACGGATACCTTGAGGAGACCTGACATCCATAGAGTAGCACTTTCCCCTTCTTATTCTCAGAACCTGAAAGAGTCACAGTAACTGAAGGAGAAAAACTGGAGGACCAAATTCCAAAACACTTAGATTAAAAGTGAGACATGGCATATTCTTGCTTTCCCATGGCTTTTTCCATACCATTCCTCCATAGCTATTTCTCAAAGGCTTTTTCTTTTTTAAGATTCATGAGTTCTATATGCACATCTATTCTTATACATCAATTTCATGGAAAACTTTGGCATTGGTTTTTTAAAGCTCATCTTTTCCCCTTCTCTCTAGTTACATGCTGCCATCATATCACAGAAGCACAGAGTTTCAGAATTGTAAGGGACCTCAGGGTCATCTAGCTCAATGTTTACTAGAAAGAGAATTCCTGCTAAATATAACTAACAAGCCTTTGCTCCTTGAGATCAGGGACTGTTTCCCCCCCTCATTTTCTATCCACAATACCTGGTGCATAGTAGGTCCTTAACTCTTGCTTATTGACTAACAAACTTCTTTCCTAGATTATTGAAATAGCCCACCAACTGGATTCCCAGTTTTCAGCTCACCTCTCCTATTCTCATTTCATCCTCTAGACAAATTGGTTTTCATAAATAAAAGGCTAAGTGTATCCTGCCTTGCCTCAAGGATCTTCAGTGGCTCTTTATTGCTTGTCTCTATGAAAAACAAAACAAAACAACACCCCCAAACCAAAAAAAGAAAAATAAACCAAAATCTCCAGTAAAACCTTCACAAATATACTGCATTCTACCTCTTCAGGTTTAGTTTACATTAAAACCATTAACACTCTCTACATTCCATTCAAATTGTCCTACCTGCCAAGACAGAGAAAGAGAGGGAGAGAGGAAGAGAGAGGGAGAGAGAGGTGGGGGGAGAAAGGGAGAGAGGACACACAAAGAGAAATCATATCAGAAGTTTTGAGTAAAAAATTAACTTAATTTATTTTGTTCTTATACTTTAGATTATCAACCTCACCATCATTAGACCCGTAGCGAATTCTATCCATTAGCATGCTGT
This sequence comes from Gymnobelideus leadbeateri, assembly GCA_011680675.1. Classification (NCBI taxonomy): domain Eukaryota; kingdom Metazoa; phylum Chordata; class Mammalia; order Diprotodontia; family Petauridae; genus Gymnobelideus; species Gymnobelideus leadbeateri. The sequence continues at coordinate 110,070 of WOXC01009637.1, read as the reverse complement.
GTTTTCATTAGTATAGGTAAGTCCAAGATAAGGCAACTCTTTCAACCAAAGTAGACTGGCACTTTCTCTGTAACTGACAGTTTTTACAAGTTGCCACTAACATTGGGAGGTTAATGACTTGCTCAAGTTCCCAGAGAATTATGAATCAGAGGTGGGGATTTCACCTAAGTTCTGACTGGCTTTTTGAGGATAGATGCAGCATGGGTTATGGAGGCTATGCTGTATCATCATAAGAGATACATAAAGGTTTTAAAATCTTGAAAAATCCTCTATGTGTATGATCTCACTTTAGCCTTGAGTTGGTCCTATGGATTTTAGTTAACACAGGTGTTACCTCCACTTTGAAGATGGGGATACTAGACTTTGGGAAGTTAAATAACATGCCCATGATCACACAATAAATGTCAGAGGGGGAATTTGAATCCAGATCTCCCTGACTCCAAGTTGAGCATTCTATTCTTAGTTAATACTTTGTAAGGGCTCATTAGCACATCATGCCAAACTATTTACTGGCAGTTCTGTGCACATGGTGGAGGGAATTGAATTGAATAACCCATAATCCCTGCCTTCTAAGAATTTATAGTCTTGACAGACATTAATTTATGCAAACACAAAGAAGGCTAAAGAACTTGTCCAGACAGCCACTTATAGCCTTGGGGAGGGTCTCTCTGCAACTATTTATTAGAAAACCAGACTTTATACCACACAACTATGATCTTCCTATTTCTACTTTTAGAATTTGACCTAAAATTATTTTGAAATTGATAAAACACCTCAACTATGTACATATGTATTAAAGTCTCTGTAAAGATATTCTGGGTTTACAATGTTAGCAACTTAATCCCTCCAAATCCTTCCCCTTCTACCCACCCACAAATGAAAAACAGCCAGATCACAACTGAAGGGTTACTCCTTCACAAGGGCCAGAAAAATGAGCCCATGAGATTTTCCAGGGTCTTTGTGGGAAGTAGGCAAGACACATATGGCTAAGAAACTCATAAAATGCAAGTAGGAACCCTGTCACTCAATGAAACAGGAGATTGTTTAGTGAAACAGACCAGTAACACATCTAAGCAAAATTTCTTGTGTCTTTTTTGTTTCTCATTTCATATTGTTTTTTAAAATTATCTTTGAGAAGTCATGCTATATAATGGATAGAGAACCACTTTTGAGTCTGACCACAACTATCTGCTAACTATATGGCCTTTGGCAAATTATATAACTCCTCTATGCTTTAGTTTACTCATCTGTAATATGAAGACGTATAATTTACCTTATAGCTCTAAATCTATAATCCTATGCACCTTCTTCCTCAAATATATTCCAGTTATATGATCAGAAATTAGTTGAAATTTCTTGAAAGACCTTGTTTTATCTATGTGATATTCAGTTGGTTACAGAATGTCTCATTATTCCTTACACTCTCTCTCCCAGATCATTTTATACAGTTTGAACTTATTATTCTCCCTGAAGAATGTGTCTTTCCAGATAAGGGTTCATCATGATTGACCTTAAAACCTATCTTCAATATCCAAACAAATCTAGCTGAATATGTGGCACAATGGAAAGGCAAAAATTTCATTATGCTCTCACATTATTGGTTTATTAAGAGTTAAAATAACTTTACACATTTGTAGATAAGAGGTTGCACATAATTTAAAGTCATTGAGGACAAGGAGTGTTTTTCATTTTGTCTTTGGAAGTATACTTCTTGGCAGGGATAAACTAAACTATCAGAACATAGAAATATTCTAGTTGTATGAATTATATCTGAAACATTCATTTGCAAGTCCATTACAAGAAATAGAGCCATATTTAAGTCATACTGATTGGGGCTTTGCCCTAGGGTGCTAAATTTAAAAGACACTGAAAATATTTGCAGTTTTTCAGCAGACACAGTGGAGCTTGTTGTCTGATTAACAAGAATAATTAGTTAATATAGTGTGACACAGATGATTGGGGTGAGCTCCTTCCCCAACTCACCTTCATATCACCTTTCTCAGTTGTGATCTTTTCATTATCAACCTTCTGTAGGTGTCCCAGTGTGTCTGTTTCCTTTTCCTCCTTCCATTCCCATTCATATAAGGAAATATTCCCTTCTTGTCTTGGCTATAGTTTAAGCATAAAAATTCTTAGTTATAACATTGTTTCCAAATGTATTTGGGGATAAGCCATTGGATGTCTATGTACTTGGTTGTGTCCTGTTTAGTGATTTTTCATAAGTTGTGGTCAGTGGTTCATGACTCTAATCTCTGCTACTGAGGAAGCAAGGTTGGTGGATCACTTGAACTCAGGGATTACTAGATGCAGTAGGACTAAAGCCAATGAAATATCTCCAATAAGTTCTGCACCAATACAATGAGCCCCTGGGGGTCATAAGGGGGGTGAAGTAGGAGAGGGACAGGGTGCACCTGCTTAAGGAGGGTCAGAACCATCCCAGGTTGGAGAGTGGGTCAAAATTTTCCTTCCAGTGGGGGTTGTGGTTTGGACTCATGGTTGGCCACTGTACTTCCCCCAGTCTGAAGGAGAAAGGGAGACCCAGTCTCAAAAAATGAAAACAAAACACAATAACTTGGATGAGACAGGAGTCTTTAACTTTGGGTCCCTAGACCCTCATAATGGCGTCTATGGATAGATTTCAGGGCATCTGTGAACTTGGAGGAGGAAAAATGCATATTTATCTCAATACAAGGGTTTCATTTATAATCCTTCGCATTTCATTTCATGCATTAAATAAATCTAAGTGGAGATGCATAACTTTTACCAGACTGCCAAAGGCATCCATGATAATAAAACAAGGTTAAGAATCTCTGCTCTAGGATAAACTACAGACTCTGTAGCTTGGTGTTTACAGCCCTTCACAATCTTTTTTTCCAGCTTGTATTTCCAGGCTAATTGCATTTTACTCCCCTTCACACAAGTGGTACTCCAGCTAAGGTGGCTTTCTTGTTATTCTCCAACATTAGCATTCTACCTATTGTTGCCCTGAGTTTGTACAGGCTTCTCCTGGAGCTCCCCCCACCCCAATGCCCATATGCTTCCACTTCATCTCCAAGTCCTAGAATTCCTAGCTTTGTTTATGGCTCATTTCATGGGTCACCTACTATTGAAAGGCTTTGCTGATCCCCATATGTGCCAGAGCTCACTCCATCTTTCAGTTATATTTCATATCCTCCCAGGAGACTATAAGCCTCCTAAAAAGTAGCTGTTTTTAATTTACATTTTTTTCCATTAGATGGTAAGCTTCTTGAGGGCAGGGTTTATCTTTTGAACTTTTTCTGTCTTCCCCAGTACTTGATACAGTGCCTGGCAAATAATAAATGTTGATAAATGTTTATCAATTGATTTTGTCTTTTTTAACCTCAGTGCCTAGTACAGTGTACTGCAAACAGGAGTCACTTAATAGATACTTCTTATATTGGGTCCCTGGTGTATCACTAGACAACACATAGTTGGGGTGTATAGCTGATATTTTAAATGAAAGAATCTGTAGGATTCTGAAAATAGTAGGGACTATGAGCTGAAACTGACAAGATGAAATTTAACATTGAAGTCTAGACATGAAATCCTGCATTTGGTTTTGACAAATCAACTGCTTGCACCTAGAATGTAGAAAACCTGACTTGTAAAAGCTCAGCAGAAAAACAATTGGCTTAAAGTGATATTAAACTTTCAAGCTTAATGTGAATTTAACATTATTATCACTACTGGCCTTCATTAACAGTGTCAAAATTTCAAATTTCTGTTTTTATTTGAAACTTTTTAATTTTAAAATTTGTCAGATTTCTTCTAACCAACTTTCCTCATTTTATTCCCTCACTGATCTTCAGCAAGTTCATTAAAAATAGTTCTTTTCTGAGAACAATGCTGACTTGGCTTTAACAGAAGGTCTTTCTGTTAAAGGTCCTGCAGTACTAGTTTGGACAGCCATATTTTTGCAAAACATCTAAGACATGCTTAATGAAAACAAGTAAACTCCAAAGAACAAAACAGAAAAGCCATTTTGCCTGGTTCTTAGAAAGCAGTTTTAGCTACTACATAACTTGAAAAAAAAATCCCGGAACAGTGGTTGCTATATTTATCCTCTAGCACTGCAGTCTTTTACAAATGCCAGAATTCAGTTGATCTGGGAGCCTATGTCTTAGCTGGGCTCCTGAATGGATCATGCCACGCCATCTCTGCCAGGCAGGAAGTGTGAATGTACATAAGGATTAGGGTAGACCCTCTCGTAAACACTAGTAGCATATTTATTAATAATTGGGAAATGACTAGGGTGATATATGACTGGAATGAAGTATGGCCTCTCTGGGTTTTGAGCTCTGACAGGTTAAGAAATTGTAGCAAATATTATGAAAAGGACATTGAGTCGCTGCCATGAACCCCAACAAGGGCCTACCTAGTCACAGCCAAAAAAAGAAGAAAAAAAGAGTTCTTGCACAGCAAATCTCAGGAATGTGGCCTGCGGCCTCAAACTTTGGAAAAGGGCCGACCATAAAGTTTTCCCCTATGAAGCTGGGTCCATTCACTTGGACATAGAGACCATTTACAGATGCTAAATTTTACTTAATGGCTCAGTTGCAAAAGCCAAAAATAAATCGATTTGTTATTTAACTTCTATATGGGTCATTGCCTCAGATTTACTGAAGGCTCTGATTTCCATGTCTGTTACTGGCTGCAAGGTAAAAATTTGGGGAGAGATAAACTGATTGCCCTTGGTGACTCAGATAAATGCTTCTGTTGATGAGTATAAATTATGGAGACTATAGTACATTTTTGTGTCTAGAGGCTTTAATAGTTTTTATTCATGTAGTGGTCTGTTTTTTATAAAAGGAGAAAAGTGATTTCTAAACCCCTTTTATCATGAGCACAGCATATACATGAAGGTAATTCACTACATAAAGTATATTTTATTTGTTGTCCATTTAAGAGACTGTGGTTGAAAAAGTTTTAGTTGAATTAGTGTTGCTAAGTTAAAAGAAAATAAATATAACCACTAGGCAATATTTTTTCATCAATGCATCATTTACTAAGCATGTCCATGGTATCCAGTTCAGTTTTATTGCCTGGGACTATAGGTGATAAAAATGTATTTGCAGAATTTAATCAGTTAGACATAAAACATTCCACATTTCATTAACTATGTGTATTTAACGCATCCTCTGGGTTCACTCTCCCATCTTGCTGTGGACTGGTAGATTATTGCATGCACATACACACAGGCATGAGCCCCATTTGGTATAAGTACAGATGCATTTAACTTGTCATTGTTGGTTTAGAAATTAGATTACATCTGTGCAAATTCAAATAACTGAAAGTTTGTCAAGGAGAAGAAGGGTTAGCTTTTTTTGGTTTGGTCATAGAAAGCACAACTAGAAGTAAGGGGTGGTTGCTTCAAAGATGTAAACTTGGGCTTGTTATAAAGCAAAATTTGTAATGTCAGTTATCCAAAAGCGCCTTGTAAGGAGCAGGTTAACCTTCACTTCAGGTTTTATAGACTTTTCTCTAAAAACTGAAAAAAAAGTCCATAAGTTTTGCAAACAACATTAAATAGCACTGTAGCTACTGGAAGATACATGGAAAAATCAGTGTTTGGAGAAAATACAAATAGATTGGTAGCTCAAATTCAGCAATGGCTTCTTCCCATTGCAGGTTACTATGCCTTTACTCAGCAAACCACAGTAGGAGAGTTCAACAAAGCAAAGACTGAGTGATCAGTTCTTGGGTACATTGTAAAGTAGATTCCAATTAAGGTAGAGATTCTCCTAGTTGACCTCTGAGATCCCTCCCAACTCAAAAATCCTGCAATTCTCTTATAGGAATAATGGGTAGGAATGGTAAAATCAGAGTCTAAACCAGGATAAACATTCTAACAATGAGAGTTAGTCAAGAGGAGTAGGCTGCCTCTGGATTTAAGTACATTGTCCTCAAGAAAATATTAGGTGGGAGATTCTTAGTCTTGGAATAGATAGTCATGGAAGTCCTGTCTAACTCTGAAATTCTGTGGTTCTTGGTAAGAATATTTTCAACGAGGTAAGAATAATTTCAACAAGGTAAGAATAATTTCAACTTCCAATAATATCAACCCAAATATAAATTAGAACACACCCAAATGCTTTGACAGAAATAATATGCAATATGACAATAGAAGTTCAGTAATTTGTATTTGTAGTTTGTATGAACAGAAAGAAAGTTTAGAAAAAACTAAGAAAAATAGGAAAATGGGGAGCTGCGGCATAAAAACACTAAATATTGTGCTATAAAAGTCAATAAATGTTGTATGAAAACAATCAATAAAATATCAACAAAGCTTTACTTTGGTCAGGACCAGTGATTTTATTTTTATGTAGAGTTCCCAATATATAAACTCCCTCCAGTGATACAGTTCATTCCCTTTTGTGACTTAAGTCTTGGAGAGTTGCTTGAAGACCTAGGAAAGAACGGCTGGCTTGCCCAGGGTTGAATTAGCCCTAATGTACCAGTTTTTGGTCGTGAAGTGTCCTTGTCCAAGACAAGTGTCCTTGACTCCAAAACTGACTCTCTTTCTATATTACCTTACTGTCTCTCCACTAAATGTCTTCTTAAAAAAAAGTTAGGAGGAGGGTTCTGGGAAGATGGCAGAGTAGGTCAGAAAATTCCAAGTTCTCAAGATTTTCCCCCATAAAAGAGATAACATAGCATCTTAGGGTGAACAAAGTGTGGGTAGAGATAAATAAGAACAGGGGCATAACTGGGGTCCTGCTGGGACAATTTGAGAAGGTTCGAAGAAAAATCTGAGGGATAAGGTTTGGTCCCTGTGAAGAGTAAACACTTCCAGGCTTGGTTCCCTTTAACAGCAAGTGGCAAGCCTCTTAAACGACAAGCATCAAGCCCTGGAACTAGAGGCTGCCTTGGCCCCAGCCACAGAAACTTTTACCCCTGGGATAGTGAGGGGAGTTAGGCATTTGAACCTGAGATGATCGAGGGAAATTCTGCTGACTAGGAATGCCAGACCCAGCTGTTCTATGAAGAGTGGTGGGGGCAAGAAGGAACCAGCACATACCCACCGAGGGCAGAAGCAGTGGGGCAGAAAGCCCTTGGCTGTGGGCATTTACTGGAGGCTGAATGTTTGTCTTTGGTTTCAGGCTAGAGGGAAGAACTGAAGATCTGGGGTTACCACACACACACACTGCACAGGCAAAGGAGAAAGAATGCAACAATAGAAACCCATTATGGGAATACAGATGACCAGGGTTCATCTTCAGAGGAGGGTACTGAAGTAAAGAGACCCTCAAAGAATAACATCAAATGATTACCTGCCCAAAAAGAATTTATAGAAAATCTTAAAAAAGACTTTAAAAATCAAATGACATAGATGGAGGAAAAACTAAAAAAAAAAGAATAATTGAAGAAAAACAAGAATATTATGAAAGGAAAGTAATCCAATTAGAAAAGGAGCTGCAAAATCTTAAGGAAGAAAATGACACCTTGAAAATTAGAATTGGGCAAGGCGAAGCCAACAAAATTATAAGAGACCAAGAAATGATTAAACAAAAAATGAACAATGAAAAAATAGAAGAGAAAGTGAAATAAGAAATAGAAAATAGAAGAGAAAGTGAAATAAGAAAAAACAACAGATTTGGAGAACAGATCAAGAAGAGAAAACAAAAATAATCACACTAAATGAAAGTTATGATCAAAAAAAGAATCTTGTTACAGGAAGTAACTAAAGAAAATTTTCCTGAAGCATAAGAAAAAGGGGGAAAAGTAGGAATAGAAAAAAAATCCATTGATCACCACTTAAAAGAGATCTTATAAGGAAAACTCATAGGAATATCATACTCAAATTTCAAAATTCCCAGCTCAAGGATAAAATACTAAAAGCAACAAAATAAAACAATTTAAATATGATGTGCCAAATTGGAATCACAGAAGACCTAGTAGCAGAGACATTAAAGGATTGCAGGTTTTGCAGTACTATATATCAAAGAGTAAAAGAACTGGGGCTCTGGCTGACAATATCATACTCAAAAAAATTAAAGCATAACCCTGAGTGGAAAAAAATGGATATTTGATCAACTATCAGACTTTCAAGACTTTGTTAAAAAACAACTTAACTTCCTAGAAGATTTGACATACAATAGCCAAGAGAAACATAAAGTACATATGAAAGACTGATTACAAGGAATTCAATAATGATAGATGTAAAATGCATATTTAAGATTCTTATTAATAATTGGGTAGCTAATAAGAAAGATTGGGGAAAACCTGAGTATGATATCAATTTAAAAAGTAAAATTATTTAGGAACAGCTAAAAAGAGTACTCATTTTATACAATAAGGTACAAGAGGAAGAATCAATGCAGAGGAAATAGATGGGGAAGGAGGGCTTGTAGTTCTGGTAACCTAGTCTTCTAAATTCAAAAGAAATAAAATGGTAGAGCATAAGGAGGGGAGAAAGGGCAAAGGAGGGATCTTTAGAGGGGAAAGTGAGGGAATAGGTAAAAGTGGGATATAGAAGGGTGTTTAGATTAATGGGAATGGGAATATAAAGGAGGGATCCTTGTTGGGGGGAGGGAAGGCAAGTAATAGGAGAGCAAGGTAATGGGTAGAAGTAAAGTAGAGGAGACAAGAGGGAAAGGAAATGAGATAGGCACCAACTTAAAAACAAAGATCATGAGTAGAATTTCTTTGGGAAAGCATGTGTCTATATATGTCTGCATATATGTATATGTCTATGGATATATCTTTAGCTATAGAGAAACATATCCAAAGTTGATTGTAACCTTCTGGGGGCAGGGAGGGAAAAAAAGAACAAGCATAGAATAAAAGAAAGCTTACAAGGAAGCAAAGAAGAATGGACAGTTCTTAGCACAAAGTGTTTTATTTATCATGTGGGCTTTCTTGAAATGAAATTTTATTGTTACATATTTTAAATCCTCTCTTAATATTCTGCTATGAACATGATATGCTTTGTTTCTTTCTTACTACGTATTTAAGTTCCAATATTTAAGTTTCTGATCCCTTTTTTGTTCCTTTTCTTTTTTCTATATTTGTATTCTGGCATTTGAGTCTAAAATAAAATTTCAAAAAAGTTGGCATAGAGTTACTAGTTGTGTGCATTAGTAAGTTTGTGTGTGATGGCACTATGATGAAGTTCTGACTCTAAGAGGGGAAAACCTTCTAAGTCACTTGGTGTAAAGATGACTTCATTGGTGAATAGACTAGGAAATGCAGCAGATATCTGCTATGATTCAAAATCTCATATAACCCAAAGTATCTTGAACTCATTATTCAGTCTTCTAGTTCTCCACTCTAATTTTCTTCTCTTCTCTTTTCCTGTTTGGCTGCTATTGCTATAGCAAAGAAATTTACACTCTGAAAGCTAATCCGTAAAGAAATTTTACATTATGATACCTACAACCCACGTTACAGTAGTTCATAAGGGACCTGAGACTGTAAGGTAGAGATGAGTCTTTCTTTATGTTATCAGAGGGAGTTTACATACTGGGACTTCTCCACACCAGTATAATCACAGGACAAAATTAAAAAAAAAGCATGAGGATATGGCTCTTAGTAGCATAGAATGTTTTTGGAAAGTCAAAACAACTTCTGGAATTTTCTTTTTCAGGTTTCACAAGGGTAACTTTAGTGCTACAGAGGATATCTCTGCATTCATTGGTTCATGCACTGCTACACATTTTAATTCATAGGATTGTAAGATCATAGATTTAGTGTTCTAAGAGCCCTTAGAGGTTATTTAGTCTAACCTCCTGAGTTATATGTATGTTCCTTTATTTACATTTGTCAGGAAGATATCCCCTCCCCTAGCACTGATAGTAGCATCTCTATGACTTGGACATGCTCTTAGAGACTTTCTGTGGTGGAGAAATATAATCACTTCGTGGCCAACTTGGTGAAGAGCTGCTCTAAACTTAGCCTGACTGGTTCTTAGGCAATAAACAGATATTCCATTGCTAGGTGTGTACTAGAAACCTCTTTAGTTTGGGGAAACCTGCACCATGTTGTACCTCATTGCCACAATCTTTGAAGCAAGTTGCCTTTCTTCTAGACAGAGGCTCCTGAAGGGTTTGTTTGTGGAGGATCCATTTATTATGTGTGCAAATTTTTCAAGTCTATTTTGGGGGATCTCTTTCAAAGAAATTAGGTGCATTTTGGATGGCCTAAAATGACTTTTTATGACTTTATATAAAGTAAGACACTACTGACAATTTAGAAATCTAAAAATAGTATCTTCTTTGGTAGTCAAAGCCAATATGAAGTAGTATTTAATAGTCTGAACTCTCAAGCAAGTGCTAAAAATAACACACCAACTCATGTACTTGAGTGGTATATGATGAAAGTAGTGTAATTTATAACATGTGTTTGCCATGTCTAAAGTGCTTGACCACACTTCTATTTTTTCCTCTTTATTCCACTAATGAAACATGTAAAAAGTAAATCTACACAGTCTTCTTTTTTGTTTTCTTCTTGGAGGGGGAAATGCAGGGCAATTGGGTTAAGTGACTTGCCCAAGGTCACACAGCTAGTAAGTTTTAAGTGTCTGAGACTGGATTTGAATTCAGGTCTTCCTGACTCCAGGGCTGGTACTCTATTCACTGGGCCACCTAGCCACCCCTTACACAGTTTTCTTTTGTCTCAGTTATATTATCTCTAAGATGGAGATCAAGCAAACTAGACTGGCTGCCCTCACATTGATTTGGTAGCTGTCACCCCAAAATGTACTTTTTTGCAACAGAGAACATAAACCAATTTCCATGTACCAAATGGAATTATTAGCCTGGTTATTTTAAGCTATGTCTTCTTCAAGACTTTCTTAACGCTTTTATTCTACTCCAAATATGTGGACCACGGAAACAACAGAAATATGCAAAGCTAATAATTCTTTGAGTTAACACTAATAATCATTTTAGTCTTCAAAAGCTGACGAAGTGACAGATTGGACTGCTGTTTTTAACTTAATTCTGACTAAAAGGTGAAACTAGTTGGTGATGACAACCTTAGAGGGAAATGACTGCTCCATCTAGCAGTTGTTTTAGAGAATGGAAAGAAAACCAAATATAATCTGATGTGCATTTTAGATTTGTGAAGATCAAATTTTAAAAGACTCAGAAAAAGGATAGATAACATCTATCTTGTGGGTCAACATTCTACAGGAAATGTCAGCCCAGGAAATATTCTTAATATTCTGAAGCCACAAAGAGAAAAAAAAATTAAATCAGAAAAGGAACAAAAGGAGCTGTTCCTAATGTGGACACATAGGGAATTCCTCATCAAAGATGGATTTTAAACTCATGTACAAAGGACAGAAGCTAGGCTGTGTAATGGAAAGTAGATACAAAAGCATAGCATGGTCCTATAAGAATTGTTTCAGGAAAGTTCAAAATTAGAATGAGTTGAGGTTGTTGGGAAAGTTAAGGACAATAAAAAAGAGTTGAATTTTTTAAACTTATTTTGGGGACAAGAAGATCAAAGAATAGATATGACTTCTGCTCAGGGTATAAGGGTATTTGTCGTGGATAGAGAATCGTGAATCGTTGAACAGACCCAAATAGTACCAGATGACAATATGCAAGCAGATTTCTAGAGAAGTGTACAAGGGAATATTCTTGGTACTGTGCTGGTCAACATTTTTAATCAATGATTTAGATAAATGTATGAGTGCCGCGCTGATCAAATTTGCACATGACTCATAAAGATGGAAAGGATGTATACCATGTTAGAAGGCATGGTCAAGCTATGAAAAAATCAAATATTGGATTAAAGGCTCAAATGTTGGATTAAACCTAATAAGATGAGTTTTATTAGGAATAAATGGAAAGTCTTGCACATAGGCTCAAAAAGTCAACTAAACTAAATATAAGACGAAGGATACATAGCTAGATAGTTTATATGAAATAATCTGGAGATATTAACATAATACAGAGTTAATATGAATGTGATAGAAATCTAATTCTATCATAGGCTACATTATGGGAGACATAGTTTCTCTAGGACTAGGGAGGCGATTTTTCTTCTGTATTCTACTCTAATTAGACAATGCCATTTCTGTGCACCATTTTCCTCCCTTCATCAGGAAGGCATTCAGGGAAGGTCAATAGGATAGTACAAGGGCCTTGAGATCATATCATGGATTTGGTGTGAAAGACAGAGGGCTAGCCAAGAGGAGTCTTCAGAGGTGCAGGATAGTTGAAAGGAATAATGGCAAAATGAGGAGTACAGTTGTTTTCTTTGGCCTCAATAGGAAGAAAAGGACTCACTCAAATGCCACCTTCTCCTTGGTCTTTCCTGATCCTGTAGTTACAGTTGTTTTCTTTGGCCTCAATAGGAAGAAAAGGACTCACTCAAATGCCACCTTCTCCTTGGTCTTTCCTGATCCTGTAGTTCCAACAAATACTAGCAGTTTAGAGAATGGAAAGAAAACCAAACCATACTCATTATGAGTATGACTCATAAAGATCATAAGAACAAAGATTTAGAACTGGATGTATCACAAGAGTCCACATATTCCAGTTCCCTCATTTTTTCAAATTAGAACAGAGACCTAGAGTTCAAAATCTGAGTCTAACCAGCTGTATGATCCTGAGTAAGTTACTCAACTTTTCTATGGTTTTTTATGTGTAAAATATGAAATCTTGATCTAATGACCTCTATGGTCCCTTCTGGACAACTAGGTGGTTCAGTGGATGGAATGCCAGGCCCGGAGTTAGGAAGACTCATCTTCCTGAGTTCAAATCTGGCCTCAGGCATTTACCAGCTGTGTGACCCTGGGCAAGTCACTTAATCCTGTTTGCTTCAGTTTCTTCATCTGTAAAATGAGCTATAGAAGGAAATGGCAAACTATCCCAGTATCTTTGCTAAGAAAACTCCAAATGGGGTTACGAGGAGTCAAACACAACTAAAAAACAGCTGAACAAAAACAAAATGATCTGTTCCAGCCCTAAATCTTTGATCCTATAAGTCACTTGGTCATGGTACTACACATGACAGAGGTAGCACCTCTGACTCCAAATCTAATCCTTTTCCACTGTCCCATCCTGTCTTCCTTTTTGCACACATATGAAACTTTGGAGTCATCTCATACTCTGCAACCTTCCCCAACCACATTCAATCACTTTCTAAGACATTGATTCTGGATAGCATCTTTCATCTGTCTCCTCTACTCTACTCCCATGCCTACCACTTTACTTCAAATCAGGCCTACCCAGATAATTTCAATAGTCTTCTAATGAGTTTGCTTGTCCGTACTTTCTCTCTACTTCAGTCCACTGTACTATCAACTTCCAGATTAACCTTCCAAAAGTACATTGCATATTGTCCCATTGTCCCTTTGGCCCATTAATGGGTCTGTTTTGCATGGGGAAAGGTTTAGAGCAGAGGTGTCAAACATGGCCTGCTGGCCTCATGCCTAGCATGAATCAAATAAAATTGTAATTGGGAAATATTTAACATAGGAAAGAAAAATACAAAAAAGCACAGAAAGCATTACATTTTAAAACTAAGTCAATATGCCACCCACAGGGATCTGTATGTATGAATTAGTGGCCCCCTTTTCTATTTTAATTTGACACCACTGGTTAAGAGGAAAGAGTAGTGGACATAGAGGTAAAGGTGCATGGATATAAATCTCAGTTCTGCCACTGACTAGTTGTGTGACCTACGGGCATGCCATTTAATTTTTCTCATACTCATTTACTGTATCTATAACATGGAGATAATAACATCTCCCCTACCTACTTCACAGGGTTGTTCCAAGAATCAAATGAGAAGGCATAGGGACCTAGTCCAGATCTGAGATTTCATTGGTGAGTAGTGGTCGGAAACTCCTGAAATGGAAACCTCCTGTACCAATGGAAACTGGGAATTCATTTCTACTCTTCTTCCTCCTCCTCCTTTTCCTGTCACTTAAAATTTGTATAGTGCCTACTACATGCCAGGAGCTATGCTAAGCACTTACAACTATGCCATTTGATCCTCACAACAACCCTGAGAGGAAGGTACTGTTATTTTCCCCATTTTACAGTTAAGGAAACTGAGGCAAAAAGAGGTTAAATGACTCTGGGATCACACAATAAATAGTAAATATCTGAGAGTGGCTATAAACTTAGTGTTCTTGGTTCCATGCCTGGTACTCTATCCACTACACTACCTAGCTGCCCAAATTTATAATTTTATGTAATTTACATTCTTGTAATCTTATAATGGCAATTTATAACTTTGTAGAATTTCCTGGGGTGAGCAGAAAAGTTGTAACTTGCTATATTCACACAGCTACTATATAATGGATACAAGTCTTCTACCCAGACCTTACTTATGGGTCTTGGTTCCACTGAGCCCTCTGGCCCCAAATTATCTTTTATCTGTTACTATTATCTTTTATGCTATTATACTATTATTTTCTATCATCTTCCATTGTTGTCCTATACTTATCTTCTGTTCCAGTATGCCGTTCTCTGAACACTCTCCTTGATTTCCTCTTTCTGCTTCTTTATTTACTCACATGTATTCCCTTTTTTTCCAACTTGGAAAGCAAACCCTGTCACATCTTAGCTTGTCAAAAATTTATTAATCTTTCAAGACAGTTCTTCCCTGTTCTCTCTGGCAAGAAGCTGATTCTCATTCCTTAGAACTCCTAGAATATTTTGTTTGAACATTTCTTAGGGCATGTATCACATGTTACCTTATATATTATTGTTGTGCATACCTTACTAACCCCAGCACCTGGCTAAGTATCAATGTTTGGGTCTATTTAGGCACTGAGGGTCATCAAGTACTGTCAAAGGTAACTGCAGCAACCTCAAAGTGTCACTCTAAATTTGCATTTGCCCACTTTGTTTAATCACCAGAGAATACAGGTCCTAGAGAGCCCTCTACTCACCATAGCAATTTACATATGCTCCACTTGAGTGAGATTACTAAGGGACTGTGATCTCTATAGCTCTCATAATGATTGATATTTAAACTGGACCTTGGAAATCCTTGGATGGATCAGCACCAAACTTGAGCATTCTAGGAAATGAAGAGCTTAAGTCCTCCTTGTGCAAATAAAGGAAGTAAGCAATATAGTTTGCAAAGAATTTCTGACTTAGTCTTCCAGTTGCACCACCATCAGATGCAGGCATAGAAATTTTGGAGGAACTCTGGTCCTGGAGATCATGATTTAGAGGATGGACTTGAAATTAAGGTAGACTTAGGAGAAGAAATAAGCTTTTTTTCTGTCTGCAGTTTTTTTCTTGTCAAGGAACATTATGTCTGGCCACAATTAGGTCATCACTTATCAAGCAAGGTAAGCAGATCTAATGGATAGTCCTAGCAAGGAGAAAGTCAAATCTCATTCTTCCTTTCATCCTTTGCTCTGATATTGATCATAGCACAAAGCCTGTAACGTCTATGTCATGTCATTCAATTTCATCTCTTTTGGTACATCCCCCAAACTCCCACTACTTTAATCTAGAGGAGAGGATAACTGCAAAGTGAGGAGTCAAGGGGTATTACATTTGAATCTATGACCTATTGCTTCAGATCTTTCTGTACTTTGCTCCAATAGATTTCTTGGAATTCTTTTTGTTCATATTCCTCCCAGAATGACTCCTTATCTTCTTTTATTATTTTTGGCTTGACTTTTCTGCCTTTTATGAAACAGAGTGGCTCACTAATCTTCTATGACTATAAATTTCCTTGGGATCAGAAACTATGTCTCATTCATATTTTTATCCACCATATATCCTAGCATAGTATTCTGTACATAGTGTAGGTATAACAGTGAGATGAGTCCATAGAGTCTTTAGTGGATTCTACATAGACACCTGGAGGTTTGGAGAGCCAGAAATGCATGATGGAAAGGCCCTTCCCACACCTTTTCAGAGCAAGTGTATGTATTCTCTTACTGTTTCCTACAGATTTACTTAAAAAACCTCTTAATTGCTTGCTCATCTGGAATTAAATCATATGCAAAAGTTTGGAATGGATCAAATCTCTCTTTCTACCATGGTAGCAAGCAAGTCAAGAATTGCTAGGTCAATAACTCCTGGCTACCATGTGGCCATGAACACAGATTGCTGTTATTTTGCAGTCTCTATTTTGTTTATTTTTCCCCTGATGTTAGATAAATGAATATCAGATACAGGATGGATCAACTTATGAAGAGTATGAGCTTTTAAAGGTCAGAAAAGCTAACAGAGTCTGTCAATAGCAGTAGTAGTCTACCTCCTTCCATAAGAAACCAGGTTTTCTCCTAAACCTAGAATTCTTCTCCTGGGCTTCATGGATCTCCAAATAGTATCTGGAGAAATTTCAGGAAGCCTGTGAATTTAGAGAGAAAATAATAAATTCATCATTATTTTCACTAACCTCTAACTGAAATGTAGCATTTCCTTCAATTATGAATTCTTTTAGAAAACTGTCATTTTGAGAAAGGGTCCATAGGCTTCACCATTTTGCCCAAGGGATCCATGCCCACCCAACCTTAAAAATCCCTTTGTCTTAAAGCCTAAGTGAGATTAATATCATTATTGAAAACTGGACTTCTTACTGGGTAATGGAGGCACTGGAGAGGGAGGAATAAGGTAATTTTTTGATAATGGAACACTGGGAATTTAGGAAATGTTTGGGTAGATCATAGTAATGATAGGACTTCTGGCAGCTATGAGGTCTCCTCAGTCTTTCTGGTAGACCATTCACAGAATTAATCTCAGGAATTTACATGGGCCTGGCAAGAATTTAAAATCACTACTTCTTTAGCATTCAAGTAGTCTCTTTGGATTTGGTTTAAATAGTATATTGGTTTGTGTAGTTTGTCTTCAGGGCTTTTATGTCTAAGCTAAGCCTGTGTTGTCTTGAAAAAACAAATCAAAACAAACTATTGTTAGGGAACAAAACCTAATTCCTGCACCCAAACATTGAGAAACTGGAGTTAGGGCTTACATTTACACCTTGGGAGGTTTATTGTTTTCTCAGCTCTAGGGGGCCATTAAGGACTAAGGAACTACAGAGACCTGGCTCGAGGGGTTGTCCTTTGACCCATGTTAATGTGCTGGTAGAGCTTGTTTGGGGATTCCCAGACTTGAGAGATGACTTTCTTAAGTAAAACCAGCTTAGGATCCTTTTCAGCTGTCCCCCAGAAGGGAACTAACATGAAACTTGCTGGGAAAGAATAAAGGATTGGAGAATGACATAGCTCTTAAAGCTGGAGAGATATTCTTAGCATTTGCGTGCACAATATAGTATCTTGTTAAATGATGCACTTTTTTAGCATGATCATGGGGATTATTAATGTTGCTGGAATTATAAATAGAATGATAAGAGTAATTTTTCCTACAACCTCTTTCTTAAAGAATCTCCACAGTTGTAAGCTGACCTAAAAATAACTCAGACGCATGCAAGGTGGGAAAGGAAAAAAATCATACACAAAGACTCATCCCCAAGTATCATAGGTTTTGGAGCTAGACTAGAACTTCAAGACAATTTAATTCAAGCTCCTAGTTTTACAGGTGGGGAAATTGAGGCCCAGGGAAATAAAATTATTTTCCTAAGTTCACAGACATTATTGTCCAAAGGTTACAGGGTTGAGATCTGAACCTAAATCTTCTGACTTTAAATTCTTTCCATTATTCCATGCTGCCCTTACCTAATTCAGTCAAACACACACTTATTACACATGTACAAGTATCAGAACATTGCCTAGGTGCTAGGGAGATATAAGGGTTAAATAATATTGTATCTTTTTTCTTATGAGCCTGTTACTCTAACAAGAGAGATAAGATGTATGTGCCCCTGCATGCACGCGCACACACACACACACACACACACACACACACACACAACTATAATCAAGGTAACATCAGACTTATAACTGGAAGGTCTTATGGAGATCAGCTAGGTCACCCTCGTCATGTTATACATAAGAAAAATGAAGCCTGTGGAAGTGAAGCAACTTACTCAGTGTCTCACAGACTATAAGTAGCAGAGTATGGATTTGGACTCAGGACTTTACACTCTAAATAATAACATTTATATAATTGTTACTATATTCCAGGCACTGCTAAGTACTTTACAAATATGTCATTTAATGCTCATAACAACTCTGTGAGGTCTGTGTTGTTTTTATGTCAATTTTATAGCTGAGGAAACTGAGGTAGACAGGGGTTAAGTGAATTGCCTAGGGTCATAACAGTTACTAAGTGTTGGAACATTGATTTGAGTAGGTGTTCCTGATTATAGGCCTAATACTCTATCCACTGCTTCCCTGGTTTCCTCTAAATTCATTGTTATCTAATCATGATGGAATAATAGAATTGAAGCCATGCCTTAAGGAAGATCAGTTAAAGGAAACAGACATGTTTAGTCTGAAGAAAAGAAAACTTGAGGAGTTTAGGGGACATGATAGCAGTCTTCAGTTATTTGAGAATGGTCACATGGAAAAGAAAATTTTATTTTACTTGGTCCTGGAAAAGAAATATGGGAGAGTCCTACTTGATATATGGAAAAACTTCCTAACCATTTGCTTTGTCCAAAATTGGACTGGGACTGGACTTTGGTTGCTGTTGTTTCATAGTATAAAAAACAAAATGAAAAGTATGACACATTTGTATACTACTTCATAGTTTACAAAATATTGGAGTCTCTCCCATTTGTTCAAAGATAACTTTTCTTTTTG
The DNA here is from genome assembly GCA_011680675.1 of Gymnobelideus leadbeateri. Taxonomy (NCBI): domain Eukaryota; kingdom Metazoa; phylum Chordata; class Mammalia; order Diprotodontia; family Petauridae; genus Gymnobelideus; species Gymnobelideus leadbeateri. The sequence goes on along the minus strand of WOXC01009637.1, from coordinate 91,418 downwards.
TAGAATATACTTTGGGTTTGACCAGTCTTTCCCACATAGACTTTGATTAATTCAAGGAGGTGTACAGGTCCTGTTCACTCTCATTTATAGTTACTTGATTTGGCCAAATAGGTTTTTTTTTAACATTTATTCAATATACCAGAGCCCAAATGGGGTGCTTTCAAGCACATACTTACATTTACATACATTAAATTATTCTAAATTCAAAAGAGATGTTCAAAATAATATAATGTCAAGGTTGAGAAATGAAACCAAAAATCTTTAAGGAAAAAGAAATTAAGGAGGAAAAGAGATGAGCCTGTTTTACTTGAGAGATATACTGAGAATAGAATCATATATACCTGGAAAAATGATTAGAGAAAATATAAAACTCTGCCTTTAACAGAGAAAAGCAGCGAACTCAAGAACGTTTCCAAGTGAACATTTATTTAAATCTAAAGTTAGGCCTTTGATTTATAAATTCAGTTCAATTCAACCAATATCTGTACTATGTATGTGCAAGGTCCTGGGGAAGCTTCTGGAGATATTGCCTTTCCCCACCTCCCAAAACTTTATAATCTACAAAAATAACAATTTATATTTCTTAGAACTCTAAGTTTTATAAAATGTTTTCCTCAGGACAACCCTGTGAAGTAGCTAGTGTTACTATTAACATCTCCATTTTAGAGCTGAGGGAAATAAAGTCCTCTCTGAGGTGATTTCTAGGGTTAAAAGGCCAGTATGTGTCAGAATAAGCACTCTTTTCTGGATATCATGACTCTTCAAGTGCATGAATTTTGTTTTCTTTCCAGAGGTTAGAAGAAGCTACTGTCACATGAAGTCTTCAGGGAATAGGAAAGACCCAGTATCATTTTTGGCTGTACTTTCTGCTTTCATGAAAAAAAAAATGGAAAAAATTCTGTGTGGGATTTCCTGAGTCTGATATGTGCTTTCTTATTATGTCTTCACAGTACCTGAGAAGTAGGAGACTATTTAGTATAGATAAAACTTTAAACCACTTCCTGGAGGTTTTTGCCACCACCAGCCCTGAAAAAAAAGTACAAGAGTCAAAGCTGTTACTCCACAAGTGATAGCTAAGATTCAAGTGGAAATCATTGCCTGTGGTCATTACTCTCTGAAGCCCAGATATGGATTTCAACACTATGGCATCTCATATTTTATTCCTGATTAATGTCCTTCTCTATATTCTCCTTTTTGTGTGCCCTCATTCCCTAAGCTACATTAAAAAAGGCCAAGGAATTTACTCTGTGGCAGCAGGAAGGCAGCAGTTGCTTCCAGTAGCCCTCACAGCCTTTTGCTGAATCTGAGATTTTCTTTAAGAAACATATATGATACAAGAAAAGTAAGTCACTGGGCAGTATTTCAGGATGGCCCACTATCAGAAAGTTGTAGAGCTGTATGTGTTGGAAGGAGAAAGAACCAAGAACTAGGTGAGATCTCTCCATAGCAAAGCAGTGTAATCTCTGGGATCTGGTGTTACTTGGTGTTTGTTTTTTTCTTCTTTCTTTTTGTGTTCCCCTCTGTTATTTATTTTCCTGAGCAAATTCTGTATACTCTAGTCTCCCCTGGGGAGCCAAGTTCCTGGGAATTGACAGATTGCTCTCTCCTTAGGAAGAGAGAAGACTCAGTGAACTAAGACATTGAGAGCAGACAGACCTGTCTCCTTCTAGAAAGAAGTAGAGGGTATTTTCATAGTATATTTCTTAGTATGGACATGTGAAAAGACTGACTTTCTCACCCCCCAAATTGAAGCTTTGAGCAAAAAGAGAATTGTCACATAAGGCCAATTTTACTATCATGAGAAAGAGTTAACTCCTCGGCTGAGAAGCCCAGGAAGTAGGAGTGGTCAGAACAGCCTTTTGGAGCAGAGATTCAAAGTTCAGAGACAAAGACAGGGAGAAATATGAAATAGTAGAGATGTATGATCCTGAAGAGAGGACCAATGCTATGAAAAGATATAGTCCTACTAGGAAGCAGGTCTAGAGAGAGCAGCAAGATGATGAAGAGAAAACAGTGATGTGATTGCAGTGTCAATACGGCTCCTTGGCATTTCTACCTTGATGACATTTATTCCCAGGGATGTGCTTCAACCAGCTCAAACATAGCCAGTTATTAAACTTTCAGTGTGAGCATTTGTACCTCAGAAATCAGCAAATATTAAATAATAAAGGCTTATTTTATTGTTTTATTTATTATCTAGACCAGAGGTGGGGAACCTGCAGCCTCAAGGCCACATGTGGCCCTCTAGGTCCTCTAGTATAGTTCTTTGACTGAATCCAAACTTCACAGCACAAATCCTTTTATTAAGGGGATTTGATCTTTTTTTGTGAAGTTTGGATAGATAATCGAGGCACTGTACCAAATGATGAGAATGCAAAGAAAGGCCAAAGACAGGATCAGAGGTCATAGAACATGATGTTCTTGAAGGCAGAGGAACTAGGACTACAACCAAGTATCACCAACCCAGTGAAATTAAGCATCATACTTCAAGGGAAAATGGTCATTCAATGAAATAGGAGGATTTCAAGTTTTCATAAGAAGACTAGAATAGAACAAAAAAAATGATCTTCAACATCAAGACCCAGGAGAAGCCTAAAAAGGCAAAAAGGGGAAAAGAAAACATGAGGGATTAAATGGAACCAAACTGTTTACATCTCTCCATGGGAAAATGATACTTGTAATTTTAAAAAAAATGTACTACTATAAGTACAGCTAAAGGAAAATATACAGAGGAGGGTACAAGCATAAGGTGAATTTGAGGGAATGATATGAAAAAATATTTAAGGGATGAGAAACAGGAGTACACTGGGTACAGAAGGAAGGGAAAGGCAGAATGGGGTAAATTATTTCATATGAAGAGGCATTAAAAACTTGTTACAGGGGGAGGCTAGGAGGCACAGTGAGTAGAACACCAGCCCTGGAATCAGAAGGACCTGAGTTTGGATCCAGCCTCAGACACTTAACACACACAAACAAAAATACCTAGCTGTGTGACCTTGGGCAAGTTACTTAACCCCAATTGCCCTCCTAAAAGCAAAAAAAAAACAAACCCCAAAACAAAACAAAACAAAAAATTTTTTACAGGGGAGGGAAAGATGGAATTATGGGTAATGGACATCACTTGAACATTACTCTCATCATTATTGGCTCAAAGAAGGAATAATATGCACCGTCAGTTGAATACAGACAGGCAGGTTGTTGGGGGAACTGACAGAAGAGAGAGCAGATTAGGAGAGGCAGTGGATAGAAACTGTCTAGGAGAGAGGGAAAGGGTTAAAAGAGAGAGAGGAGGAACAGGAGGAAAACTAGGATGGAAGGAAATACACAGGAATCATAACTGAATGCGAATGAGATGAACATAAAACAGAAGCAGATAGTAGAGTGGATCAAAAACCAGAATTCAGCAATATGTTGTTTATAAGAAACACACTTGAAGCAGAGAGACACACAATGTAAAGGTAAGAGGATGGAGCTGAATCTATTATGCTTCAGCTGAAGTAAAATAAAAAAAAAAGTAGGGGTAGCAATCCTGATCTCAGACAAGGAAAGCAAAAATAGACCTAATTAAGAGATAAAGAAGGAAACTACATCTTGCTAAATGGTACCATAAACAATGAAGTAATATCAATACTAAAAACATATACACCAAATAGTATAGCATTTAAATTCTTAAAGGGGAAGGTAAGTGAGCTATAGGAAGAAACATACAGTACAAGATAGAATAGTAAACAACCATGGTAACTTAGTGTTTTATAAACCCAAAGACACTAGCTTTTGAAATAAGAACTCACTATTTGACAAAAACTTCTAGGAACTGGAAGATAACAGGGCACAAACTAGGTATTGACCTACATCTCACACCATATACCAAAATAAGGTCAAAATGAATATATGATTTACACATAAAGGTTTGTACCATAAGCAAATTAGAAGAACAGGGAATAGTCTGCCTGTCAGATCTATGGAGAATGAAAGAATTCATAATCAAATAAGAGATAGAGAGCATTACAAAATATAAAATAGATTATTTTGATTATATTAAATTAAAAAGGTTTTTGTAGAAATTAAACCAATGCAACCAAGATTAGAAGGAAAGCAGAAATCTGGGAAACAATTTTTACAGTGAGTATCTCTGGTAAAGGCCTTATTTCTCAAATATATAGAGAACTGAGTTAAATGTATAAGAATATAAGCCATTCCTCAGTTGATAAGTGATTAAAGGATATGAATGGGCAGCTTTCTGATGAAGAAGTCAAAGCTATCTATAGGCCTATGAAGATGTGCTCTAAATCACTTTTGATTAAACATGCAAATTAAAACAGCTCTGAGATATCATTTCACACCTATCAGATTGATTAATATGACAAAAAGTAAAATGATAAATGTTGGAAAGAAAATGGGGTTGTGAACCATTCTGGAGAGTAAGTTGGAACTATGCCCAAAGGACAACCAAACTGTGCATGCTTTTTGATCCAGAAATATCACTACAAGTTCTGTATCCCAAAGAGATCATAAAAAGGGAGAAAGAACTACATGGGCAAAAATATTTATAGTATGCTTTTTCATGTTGGCAAAATACTGGAAATTGAGTGGATGCTCGTCAATTGGGGAATGACTGAACAAGCTGTGGTATATGAATGTAATGGGATATTATTGTTCAATAAAAAATGTCCAATAGGCAAATTTCAGAAAAAAAAAAACCTGGAAAGACCTGTTCAAACTGATGCAAAGTGAAATGAGCAGAACTAAGAAAACATTATACACAGTGTCAGCAACATTGTATTTGGATCAACTATGAATAATTCAGCTCTTCTCAACAAGACAATGATGTAAGACAAGTACAAAGGACTCAGGAAGGAAAATGCTATCCATATACAAATTAATAACTGAAAGACTCTAAATACAGATCAAAGCATACTTTTTCTCCTTACTTTATTCTTTATGTGTTTTTTTCTTTTGATTTGTTTCTTTTTTCATGACTGTAACTAATATGGAACTATGTTTTACATGATAGTAAATGTATAACTCATACTAAATTTCCTACCATTTTTGGAAGAGAGGAGGGGAAGAAGGGAGGAAGAAAAAGTTGGAATTCAAAATCCTGTAAAAATGAATGTTAAAAATTGTTTTGACATGTAATTGGGGAAAATAAAAATATAAAGTTCTTTCATATTCCTTTTGCTCCTTTGTTTTTTTTTCCTCCAACAGAGAATCTTATTTTTTCAGTGTCATATAAAACTCTATTCCTTTCCTTGGTATTTAAGCCACCTGTTTATGCTTTCTCTTACTCTGTTGTAATTTTATTTCTTTTTGTTTTTTGGAGGGCAATTTGGGGTTAAGTGACTTGCCCAAAGTCACACGGCTAGTTTTTGTATTAAGTGTCTGAGGCCTCATTTGAACCCAGGTCCTCCTGAGTCCAGGGCCGGTGCTCTATTCACTGCACCACCTAGTCTCCTCCCTTCTCCCCGCCATTGTAATTTTTTTAAGGAAATAGTGGTATGTACTATCCCAGTTTAGCAACTTTGGATGCACCAGGATTTGAGATAGGGTTGGATAACATATTCTGTTTTTGTTTTTATTTTGTTTTGTTTTTTTCCAGTTGTGGTTCATTAGGCAAACAACTAAGAAACTATTCATAATGACTCTCAGATTCATTTTTTTTTTGAGATATTCAAGTGTTATCTTGGAGAATGTCTTCTTAAATCAGGTTTGGATAATTTCTTTTTAATATTCCTTACTGCATGACCACTTGTGTTGAAGACTACCTCCCTTTTCCCCCTTTGATTTACATAGCCTTGAAAAACTAGACTTCTTTTTATCTGCTCTACATTTCAAAGCCCAAGGTTTAATGTCATGTAAAAACTGAGGTACTTAATGGTGCAAATTTCTCTTCCAGGTTATTTATAAAGACACTATGGAAGACCAGTTTCAGGAGGCATCCCAAAGACATTCCCATTAATAGGCATTTTCATCTACTAAAATGATGACCTATCTGTCCAAGAAACAGTTGAAAGAAATGGGGCATATTTAGCCTAGCAAAAATGAGACTTTGGGGGAATGTGATTGTTGTCTTAAAAATCTGAAGAACTGTTAGGTAGAAGAAGATAAGACCTAGTCCCTATAGCCTCAGAAGGAAGACAGAGGTTTAATAGGTTAGAATTACAGGGAGCTACATTTGTCCTAGCTTAAGGAAGAATTTAGCCATAAGACCTGTTCATCAATGGGATGAAGTGACTTGTGAGTAATGAGTTCTTTAGTGTTAGAATTGAGCATGAAGATGATGAATGACCACTTATTGGGGATGTTGTCAAAACTTCTAAATCCCTTCCAATTCTATGTGCCTATTATATTTGATTCTATATCTTTGTCTTAAAAGTTTAAAGCACCATTTCTAAAACTCTTCTGTGGAATGACTGTGAAGAAAAAAACATGTAATGATGGGCAAACTTTTTCTCTGTTTGAGGGTAGATCTGTGATTTAATTGGTGTAGGGAACTTCAGATATGGAAAAATCCCTCTACCATTGAAGATCAGCATCTGTGCTGAACCTATCTTAAAGCTGCAGTTCTCAAACTTTTTTGGCATCAGGACCTTTTTTCACTTCTAACAATTACTGATCTTTTGTTTATGTGAATCACATCTATCAATATTTCACATATGAGATATTAAAATATCTGAGTATTATTATGAAAATAGTTTTGACTTCACAGACTCCCAGGATTCTCCAAACCACCTGTTGAGAACCCTTGTCTTAGACAATTGCCTGTGACTCTGAGAAATTGGGTGATTTGCTCAAGGTCACACAGCCAGTATCTGTCAGAAGCAGGGCTTAAATCTAGATTTTCTTGCATACAGATTTGACATTATGTCATCAGCACCATATTGCAGACACATACATTTTGCAAAATTATCTGCTGTTTGGTCTGTTACAGTGATATTCAGGTGATATGGAGAACCAAAAGAGATTGTCAAAAAAGCCCCCCAAAACAAAAACAAAAAACGTAAGGTAATAGAAGAGATGGTTTCTCACTGGCCTAGAATCAATCATGGAGTATGCATAATTATGTGTACTTCAAAATCAGTTGGTGGTTGGTCTGCCTTGGCAAAGGACGTATAAAGTAATCAGAGACTTTTAGTAATATTAATTTATTATTACCACACATTTATTCTTGTACTAATGCTCATTATGGATAATTAAGTAAAATTTGGAAGTTTGAAGACACAAGAAAGAAAAAATGTTAGCAATTAGACTGAAAATGAAATAAATCCACATAAGCCTGGTTTTGAGTACCAAGTCCCAATTTTATTTTACTTCTAGTGATTCTCATGCACAGTGTGTGTTCTGTTACATCCGTAAAGAGATCCATGTCTCTGGCAAAATTACAAAGACATTTCCAAACACAACAAATTATTTCAGAAACAAAACTCCAGAATTTTTGAAAGCAAAAATGGGATAAACTGAAAGTATCTGTTCAAAGGCTGACTTGTAGGAAAAAAGGAAAAATGTTTTTGAAATATTTTGAAAGGTGAACTACCATATTCTACATGATTCCTAATTATAAAATATTTTTGATAGGATGCAGTCATTATTTTCATTTCATGTGCTCTTAGAGATACTTTACATTTGGGATAAACTTGATGGGGAATCATAAGATTAAAAAATAATCTGTTGGCATTACAAACAAACATTTAACAAAGATTTGGCTGCAAGGGTTTCACCAAAGCTTTGTTTAAAGGGGAGGGGTCTGCTCTAGCCAAATGTTTGGGATCTGCTTGTCAAAACCAGTTTCCTACTCATGATGAACCATTCCCTCCCTTCCATATGGCCTCCTTTTAAAAAAGTAGCTCTTGGCAAAGATCCTTGTCAAAACCTCTTTGAAAGTTGAAATAAATTAAATCTACTTATGCTTCCTTATTCATGAGCTCACTGACCACCTCAAAGGTCACTCATAGATTGGTCAAGTATGATTTTCCTTGATAGAAACCATGTGCTATTTCCTACAACCAGTTAATGATTTCTTTTATGTTCAGTGATATCTCTCTTTCATATAGATTTTGCTAGCTTGCCAAGGATGAAAGTGAAACTTACTGGTTGATGCATCATCTTGTTTTCATCTTGGTTGGAGCAAATGAAGCCAGTATTTCATAGATTTTTTTAGAAAGCACATTATTTAGTTTAAAAAAATTGGTGGCTTCATCATTTCTGATTTTTTGTTAATGAATCAACAAATATTTATAGATGAATAAAATGCACATACCCTTTGATCCAGAGTTCTATTGCTTGGCATATACTCCACCGAGGACAAAACACCAAAGATTTACGAGAGCACTTTTTATAGTAGCAAAGAACTGGCATCAAAATAGATGCCCATCAGAGGGAAAATTGCTAGACAAGTTTTAGTACCTGAAGGTAATGGCTGTGAAAGAAGAAAAAATATAAGTGATTAAAAATTAGAAAATATCAAGCATTTATTATGTTTTCTTTATAGACAGACACTAGGTCAGGTGCTGAAGACTGAAAGAAAAAACAGTTCCTACTTTTAAGGAGTTTGTGTTATAATGGGAGAGGTGACTTATAGACACAACTACATAAAGCACATCCAAAATGGAGTCGAGGTATTTTGAAGAGGAGGCCTTGGAATTTAGATGTAGGGGTGTGGATCACAACTGTTCTCATGGAGGAAATGGCATTTGAGTTGAACTTGGAATGAAACTAGGGATTCCAAGAAACAAAAGTGAGGGGGGAGTACATTCCAGGCATGGGGGTGGGGAAGACAGGCAGAAGGGAAATAGACAAATGATGGAATGTCATATGTGAGGAATAGTAAGAAGCTCAGTTTGGCTAGGCCAAAGACTGTGTGAAGGGGAGTAATACATGGGGTGTCCCCAAAGCACTAAAAGCTTTAATAGGGTCAAGCTGCACTAAGTCTTTGGGGACACCCTGTATAATAACTCTGGAAAGATAGATTGGCACTAGACTAGATAGGGCTTTAATTGCTCAACAGAGAAATTTGTCTTTGACCTTAGAGTTGACAGAGAACCAGTGGAATTCACTGATTCTTGAAACAGTCTCCTAATTAGTCTTTCTGACTCAAGTCTCTCACTACTCTAGTCCATCCTCCATACTGCTACCAAAGTTATTTTTCTTAAGTGGAAATCTGACTGTCACTACTCTACTCAATAAACTGCAATGACTCCCCATGGCCACTATGATATACTGCAAACTTCTGTTTAGTGTTTAAGTCCTTTATAATCTGGCCCCAGCCTACCTCTCCATTGTCATTGGATGTTACTCTATTTCCTCCATTGTGAGATCCAGCCAGACTGACCTTTTTTGCCTTCTTTCCCTTTGAGGAATAATGTCCTGTGAAAAGGTCTCAGTCCTTCTCTGCATTTGTTCTGAAAGTAGAACCTCTGAGAGCTTGTGCATTTGAAATTTCTACAGTATGTTTCAGCATCTTAGGGTTCCAGAGCCATGGCAGCATTGATGTCATAAAGATCTAGGTGGGAACTTTGGGACTGACCTTTTGGACCTCAGGCCAGTGGTAGCTGAGGAGAGCATTCAAATGGACGTCAGGGCACATGAGGATATTGATGTCGTGTGACCAAAGCTATACAGTAATTAAGCTAAATTGAGTTTGTTCCTGCTCTCCGACCCTTACTCTGCTCCAGAGTGAAATGGCAAAGGGTAAAGTCCGTCCTCCAGTTGTTAGGTGGAAATATTTGTACATTTTTTTTGCTATTCATTTATGTAAACATCCCATTGTAAACTTAGAAATAATGTAAGAAAACAGTGATTCTGAAACTATATATGTTTTGTAAACTAAATCGCTGCATTTGAGTGAGAAAATTGATAGAGTTCACTAGCTTAGAAACTGATTCCTCAGGAACAGTGAGTGCTCAGAAGTATAATGCTGTACTTGACCATAAGGTCATAGCTCCTGAGCTGAAAGGACCTCAGAGGCCAGCTAGTCGATCTCCTTATTTTAGAGAAAAAGGAAAATGAAGCTTAGAGAGGGGTCAAGTGATTTGTACGGGTTCACACACCTAACAAGTATCAAAAGCAAGATTTGAACCTCATTCTTCCTGACTCCAAATCAGTACCCTGGCTACTATACCACACGTCTGATTTGAGATTCAAATTCAGATCTTATGACTATGAGTTCAGTGGACTTTCAATTATTGCAAAGGTTCCTGAAAACTCTGGAATCCTTCCTGCATCAGTCATTGTATTGAATCAGAGGTTGCAGGACAGATACATATTTTTTTAAAGAATCTAAGTGTATATATGCTGAAAAGCTCAAAAAGAAAAAAAATGGAAAGAATGTTATTTATCAGTTACTGTATGACCAATCACCAAATTCACAACCTATGTTGGAGAAAGGAAACCTGTTTATGTTTGAATTGATACATGTAGCTTTGAGTTCTCTGTAGGGAAGAATAAACCCAGCTTTTTGGGCAGTGTTCTTGGACTCTGATGTTTAAAGGAAAATTAAAGCCTGTTCTGTTGACCTTTGGTTTTAGGGCCTTCTGTGCATAAACTTCTTATTCATTAACTTCTTAATTTATTTTACCAGACTAGGTTCCTATGCATTTAAAAATATGCACTCAATTTGGGGGAAGGAAGCATGAGGGAAAGATGAATGAATGGAATACAATTCTTAGGCTCATTAGGAAGTGGAGTTTTTAGGTCAATGAACCTCATTGGTTCACTACTTTTGAGTAATTTTGATTTAATTTTAATTTTAGCCTCTGATTTCTTCTCCTGAGATAAAAAAATATCAATTGTGGATGGATGGCATGAAAAATTCTTAGAAGTTCTAGATTTGGGAGATCCAGAGTTAAAAAAGAATCATCAGGGTCAGGAGGACCTGAGTTCGCATCCGACCTCAGACACTTAACACAAAAACTGGCCGTGTGACCTTGGGGGAGTCACTTAACCCCAACTGCCCTCCAAAAAAAAAACCAAACAAAAAAAGAAGAGAATCATTACATTTATGTTTAATCTTCATTAAGCAATATATATATATGCACATATGTATATATGTATGTATGCATGTATATAGCTAGATCTATAATCATATTTCAATTATGTTTTTCAAATGATCCTATTGATTATTTGCCTATTAAACTATTTTTATCAGTCAAATTGGATTCAGTCGCTGTTTATTGACCGTCTATTGGTTTTGGAAAATAAACTAGGTGGTGGGGATGAAAAGATAAAATTGAAAACAGTCTTCAAGGAGTATCAGCTCAAATGCTATATCCCATACAATTCCTCTATTTAATTCTGCTCTCTTAACCTCCTAATTATTTGCATTTTTTTTGTTATTTTGTATTTACTGATCTATATGTATTCTGTTTTCCCCAGTAGATTATAAACTCCTTGAGGGCAGGAATTCTCTATCTCTCTGTCTCCCTCAGTCTTTGTGTTTCTCTCTCTTTGTCCTTCTTTCTCTGTCAGTCTCTGTCTCCATCTCTCTTTGTCTTTCTCTCTCTCTTTCTCTATCTCCCACTCAGTCTCTGTGTTTCTGTAGCTGTCTGTCTTTGTCTCTCTCTTATAACCCCAGCATCTAGCTCAGTGCCTGGCATTTAGTAGAGGCTTAACAAATGCTTCTTGATTAGAAATTTCTAACTAAAAGTTAATTTTGTAGTAAGTTTTCTTTCCAAAGAAGTTTAGAAACAAAATATCTCTCAAAGTTAATTATAGCAATAAAGTCATTGTGAAAATCCTCCTTAACATTTCATTCATCTTAGAAATTATGCAGAAAATCAGTGGGTGTTACCAGATTTGTTTCCATTCTGCTGACACTGAACTCTACACAAGATATTGGATCTAATTAGTGTTTCACAAGCAAATTGAACCAAACCAGAACCTTTTGAAGGGCTAAATAGCTTTTTTTTCTTGAACTCTACCTGAACTTGAACCATAATTTTGAATTCTTTGTTAAACTTCAAATGGAATGAAACCAAAATTAAAAAAAAAAAACAAACAAACACAAAACAAATACAAGACTTCAATTGATCTTCTCCAAGACAGGAACTGGAACCAAACTGGTATAAATTTGAGTAACTGATGAGCCTGAATTAGAGCAGAATTTAAGAATGCATTAGGGGTTCAACTCCATGGTCAGTCTCTTCTAATTTGCTTTGTGTCCTCAGCTAAAAACAGTGGTCAAAACTGACAATTCAGAATTTTACTCAGCATTTCAAAGGCAGAAAAAATCCCAAACAGCTGGATGAGAAACAAATATCTAGTTAAGAGTTTGACTCAGTTTGGCAGATCCTCTCCCATTTATCCCCCTTTCCTCTCATCTCACAAATTTGTGTTCAGAGGGAGACGTGTTCTTTGGAGGCTAACAACTGCTTGTGTCATGCTTTGTACTTCAGGGCTCTAAGGACCAGCTGTGGGTGCACGCACATGTTCCCAAACAAACCCACGATACAGACAATTTATCTCCATGCTTTAACACTTCAAGGGCTTGTGGTTTCTCTTCCAGGGGGTGATGCTTGTTCTTCTGACACAGATCACTAGTCTTCTGTAAATTAGCAAATCAGATTCAGGTCACAGATTGAGAACTACAGGGGGCCTTAGAGGTATTTTAGCCCAAGCCACTTGTTCAACAGATGAGGAAATGGATGCTGAGGGAGGTTAAGTGACTTGAAGAAGCTAAATGATTGTTGCAGTGGACCTGGGTTCAAGAAGCCCTGAGTTCATCTCCAGCCTCAGACATTTTTACAATCTGTGTGATACCAGGTGAGTCACTGTTTGCCAGATGAGGATCATAATAAGACCTACCTTGCAGGCTTGTTGTAAGGATAAAATGAAATAATATTTGTAAAAGACCTTGCAAACTTTGAAATGTAGCATAAATCCGAGCTGTTTTTATGATTATTGTTCCTTATCACACACTGAGTAAGTAGCAGAGCTTAGACTTGGACCAAGCATCTTGGACTCAATATTCAGGACTTTTTTTTCCCATTGCACTGAAATCTCCTCAGGTGGTCTTCAAGATTTGCTCTGGACAAAAAAACCAACCCCCTCCACCCAAAAACCAAAAAACCCCTAGTCGCATTGCCCTGTGCAACTTAGTCAGGATGGTGTTAGAATCAAGAGAGATATAGTCAGTCAGCCAAACTACATTTGAAGATTTTGTCTTTTTTTTTTTTTAACCTTGGTAGGATGTCTCAGAACTGGTACTCCATTGGTACTTCAAAATCCAATGTCACCCCCACACCACAATGAGGCACTGGGAAGGGTCTTTAGTGGAAAGGTCATATTAACAAGTTATATTCATATTTTATATATATATATTTATATATAATATTTAGATATGCCATTTTATATCATATACAGTACATGCTTACATAGCACTCTCTATGTATATATATTTTATATATATACATATGTGTATATAAACACATACATAAACAGATGTATTTGTGCGTGTATGTATGTATAACATCTCTCTCCCTCTCTAGGAAGTGCTATGTAGTGTAGTGCTATATTCATCTTTGTGAATTTAAATGTGGCCTCAGACACTTCTTAGCTATGTGACCCTGGGAAAGTCCCTTAACCCTGTTTACCCCAGTTCCTCATCTGTAAAATGAGCTGGAGAAAGAAGTGGCAAACCACTCTTGTATCTTTGCCAAGAAAACCCCAAATGGGGTCATGAAGAGCCAGACATGACTGAAAATGACTGAACAACAGCAATAGTTCCAGAGATTGCTTTGGGACTCTCTAGAAGACAACCTGCCTTTCCTCCTCTATTCTCCCCTCTTCTACTTCACACCCTCCTATCTTAAGCCAAGAAGTGATTTATTCTGAGGGCATGTAGCACCCTTCCCATCTCAGGTGGAGATGGTGATATAGCCAGGAATGATTTGATTATTTCTACCTGTGCCCTATCAGAGACTTTTCTCAGATGTGATGTGGATAATTAAGGAAAAAAAACTGGGAGGCATTACTAATTCTGGGCAATCTTGGAATGCTCACTTGGTTAGCTGAGGGCACTATCCCTTCTGGATGTCTATGGGACCTTGATACTCAGAACCTGTTAGTGGTGTTTGGTGGCCAATCCCCTAAAGGCAGGGCAGTAAGGTCCTTGCTTCTTGGATAACCTTTTATGAGGCTGGAGTCTGGCAGAAGTAGCTGAAAACAGGAACAAACTCAGGCATCATAAGTGCATCACAAGAACTGTAATACAGGTAGAACTAGACACTCCAAAGGTTTCCCCTCTGCAGTGGGTGAAGACTTCAGCCAGCAGGGAAGGGGACAGTGAAGCAATCATTCTGGCTGGCTGTTTGTAGCCCCAGAGCTAGTGATACCTGTTGGAAGCAAAGATGTCCAGTATAGCATCGTGAATGTTTTGCAGAACTACTAGTGGAGTCGGGATGGCAATGTTGTAGCAAGTAAAACCTGTTGGGACCCTACTCATCAGAACTGTAAGTGGCTGAGGCTCTACAAGGACCTTTTGGGGGAAGTGTTGTTCGGTGGGTGGAACTTCTTTCTTCAAGAGCATTCAATTCCAGGATTTCTATTTTCTTTTTGTCAAACACCTTTTATTTTATTACATTATATAGGAGGAGTAAGGACAGTGCAATTTTTTTCTGGTTTCCAGTTGGGACCAAGATGCCCCTCTAAATAAATGAGAGGTCTTTAGGAATGAGTATCTGACATGTGTCACATGGAAATATGGATATATATGTATAGAAATAATTTATCAAAACTTTTATTAAATTCATTCTTAAGGGATGCGCTATAATGAGTACCTTTAACTGAGGCACTTTGGGGGAGTGCAAAAGGTTACTACAAATTGGGCCTGGAATCTAAACACCTGGGGATGTGGGCAGGCCTCTGCCCTCTGCTACAGGAATTAACTGTGTAAACTGTAACTTGTTATGGAAACATGAGCTATAGATATATGATACTGGGCAAGGCCTTTCCCGACTTGGGCCTCATTTTTCTCATATAAAAATGAAAGACTTGAATTGGATAATCTCTGAGGCGACTTCCAGCTAAAACATTTTAGGAGTTATTCAGTTGGGTAGGGGAGGAGGAAGTGGGGAGAGGTTAGGGAAGATGTAATTTATCCAACAGAACTGGAGTCACTTCTGCATGAAGATGGCAGGATCAGATGTATTTTTTACTTCTAGGAAATGGATAAAGCCAGGCTTTCATTCATTTGACTCTTGGGAGTTAAGAGCAAAGCATTTGGTGGGATTTCCAATGATCTCTCTTTTAGCCCCTCCCCTTCAAAATTGATTATTTGCTGATATAATTGGGGTCTGGTACATCATGTCACAGAATGTCACAGTGTCTCCTGGTAGAAGATGATTGGAACCTACTCCTTGGATAAATGTGTAGGGGAAGTGTGTGGGAGAGGCATAGATATTTAGATATTTAGTCAGTGGTTTCAATTGGGTAGGGGTGGCTAGGTGGTGTGGTGGATAGAGTGCTGGACCTGGAGTAAGGAAGACTCGTCTTTTTGAGTTCAAATCTGGCCTCAGATGTGTACTACTTGTATGACCCTGTGTAAGTCACTTAACCCTGTTTGCTTCAGTTTCCTCATCTGTAAAATGACCTGGAGAAGGGAACATCAAACCACTCTAGTTTCTCTGCCAGGAAAACCCCGAATGGGGTCATAAAGAATCGGACATGATTGAAAAATAAATGATGTGATGAAAGGGAGGCTCTTTGATTGGATTTGGAGGCAGTCAAGAAGAACTTTCAGCTTTGGTACTCTTTGTCTCAGTGTTCAAGCTGCATTGTGAGAGACTATACTATAAGCTGAAAGGCCATGGCGCCTTTCCCCCTGAGGGCAAAGAGAGAAAAATGGGAATTCTTGGGCCTTTCCCCCAATTCTTTTACATTCTAAATGTAGGGAATGGAGTCAACCATTTTAAAGGCTGAGAGACACAGCAATTTGGGAGTTGGAATCCAGGGTGGGTTTGTAGCCAGCATTTCCCTAATGCCCAGAAGAGTAAGGAACAGTCTTTGGGAGTGACCTTTGGGGACCTGGCCCAGCAGAAGAGCCCATCCAACAGTGATACTACTATTATATGTGATTATGGTTCTAAGTAGAACCTGAGCTAAGTATCCTACCCACCACTCTGAGAGGTTGAGGGAATGGGGGATTACACCGCTGAAGTGTTGAAGAAGAAATTTGTATGTTCTTGTAATATTTTTGAGGTAAATATCCATTTGGAAATGCTGATTGACTTTAAGTGGTTATAAGGAACTCAGGCTGCTAGTCACTGGCTCCCTAACAAATTGAAGAGAAGCACAGCTGCTTGAATTGGTGAGAGAGAAAAGAGATATCCTTAAAACCTTCAGGGTACTTTCTGGAGCCCTGAAGAGCCATGGAGCCAACCTGACCCTGAGATAGTGGGGCCAGAGCTCCCTTACTACACCCCTTGATTGAATAATGTGCCCCAGGAATCTGTCAAGAAACAACCATAATGAGATATTGTGACTTGTAGTCTTATTGAATTTTAGAGCTGGAATGGAATTTATTCATAGTCATGCTGAGGTCACACAAGCATCAGGGAGGCAACACCTGTTAGTGATAGTCCTAATGAGGGCATTAGCTTTTCTCCCATTCTACTGCTGCCTGATAGCAGCAGATAATAGCTTAGAGCCTATGGACTCACTCTGCTTCTTTAGCTCACTTCACTAAACTAGTGTGACTTCAGAATTAGTTGTGTGGGAAGGAGGAAGAACAGGATCAGGACTTGGAATACATATCCTCCTTTATTCTGCTCATCATATGGAAGCTCAGTAGTGGCACTGGGTAAAGGAAACTAAAGACAGCTGGACATCATCATGGGAGAAGATTACTAGCCAGGAGACTGAGTGGTTCAGACACCCAATGAATGTGTACATAGCCTGGTCTAAATTACTGGATCAGAATCAGAGTTGGATGGGTCTTCAGAGGCCATCTAGTGTAATGGAAATGCAAATTTAAAGATCTTCCCTGCCCCTAGCTTAAGTGCACCTGGAGCCTGTGGTGGGAAGCTTGTTTTTCAGGGAAGCCCAACCTTGATACTTTTGTGATTGGGCAGTGGGTCAAGGAGGTTGTTACAATCTTTGAGCTAGGAGAAGGCTATATAAACTCTGATGAGAGGCTTTGTTTTGGGGCTCACTTTGAGAAGTGTTGTGTGATTTGACCAGATGAGACTCTGGGAAGCCATTGTTGAGAGCCCCCCGGCTTTGAAAACCCAGATGTTGATGCTTCCCTCTCTGGTAACTTTGATTTGGTATTGATGTAATGGTTGGACAGTTTGGAAGCCTGTCAATTTGATCTGTAAGTTCTGTAACTCTGAAGTTCGGGGTGCTGACCTTTACCCCTGAACTAGGTAATACATGTTTGATTAAAGTAAGCTTGTTAACTGATTTTGAGTTGCTTTCCTTTACAAAAGCAGATCTAAGAACCTGTGTTGGCAGTCACCCGGGGGAATATTGGGGTGCTTGCTGCTACATCTAGTCAGACCTAATCCTGGACAGGTTCCTCGACACCATAGGTGTCAATTGACCTGCATATGGCAAATTACTCGCAATTGACCCAACGAAATTAAAATATGATTGGGCAATATTTAACAAAATAAATAAAAATACAATAAAACATGGTTAACATTACATTTTAAAGCTAATGTGCAGCCTGTATGGATTCTTATGTACAATTTAGTGGCTCCCAAATCTATTCACACTATCCAAACAAATGATAATCTAATCTTTGTGACCTATTAGGTGGAGAAAGTCTTCCCTCAGGGTCCAGAGAAAGACTCTTTCTCTTTTAGATGCCTTTCATTACTAGGAAGTTTTCCCTTAATATTAAAGTGAATTTGTCACCTTATCAGTTTCAATCTTTCCACAGATGATCATCCAGGCAACCCAACTATGCCTGTCCATCCTTTGAGACCCTTGTTCATGCCCATCCTTAAGTTTGACCCAAAAAGTCCACCTGACTTGGACTCTTAATGTTGAGCAGAAATCTGAATATATAGGATTCACTTATTCCCATTCTGTTCCTTGATGTCAAGCAGAGCAAGTTCAATCCCTTTTTGATCTGGTATCCTTTCAAATGTTTTAGCTTGTCTGGGCTTCAGTTTCTTAATCTATGGCACAAGTAAACTGAATTAGATGATTCATCTCTAAAGGTCTTTTCAGTACCATCATTTTATGAGTCTATGACCTTATGGAATCATTATTTCTTGGCATAGTGTTGTGAGTCATTGTTTCATTTATCAAAGTATCTAATATGCTCAAGTACCTCAATTTTATGGGATATAATGATAACCCACATTTCCTGCCCTCAAGTAGCTTAACCTCTAGTGGGGCTACTTCTTTCTCTGTTTTTCAGATAACTCTGGCAGATGGGAAAATTTATGTGTATTCCTGGAATATGATGTATATTATTTTCCGTAAACATATACACGTGTAAAATTCGGGTTCAATAAAGTTGTCTCCAGCTCTAAAACACAGGATTCCATTGTTTGGTAATGCTTCTAAACAGAAGTTATACAGATGGGGATGAGCAAGTAGAACCTGAGACAGTGTGAATAGATAGATGTTGTTCCTTATACCATAATTTCCTTCTTTCTTTTTTTCCCCTGTACTAGCTGTCTCTGGTTAGAAATTAACCTTTTCTTTAAAGTATTCCAAGGTTAGAAAGAGAGATGGATTCTGAGCCTTTGTGGAGGCACAAGAGGAATTTTGGTGGGAGGGGGGGCTTTCTGGGGACATCCCTCCTGAACTCCCCTAGTGGGTATGTTTGGCTTCTTTAAAATGTCCTTATCCACAGACGACAACTCTCAATACATTTTGCGCTGAATTAAACAAAATCACTTTGTGTAACTAAAAAGTTTTAAAAAAATTAATAAGTGATTATTTTCATAGAATCACTACAGAAAAATCATTTTTTTATGTCAGAAGTCAGACAAGGTAAGGGATTTTTGGAGGTCTCTTTTTTGGGGGGGGAGTGACGAGGTAATTGAGTTTAAATGACTTGCCCAAGGTCACACAGCTAGTAAGTGTCAAGTGTTTGAGGCCAGTTGGAGGCTTCTTATAAGATATTTCTATAAGAGAAAAGCTCTTAGATTTAGAGCTGAGATGACCCTCTAAAAGACGTATAATTCCATTGTCTCATTTTACAGATGAAGTGCTGAGGTCCAGGATGGTAAGCCATTTATAATTTCAGATCATATATCAAAGTTCTTCTCTTTTGTGTTCTTTGTTTTTTTCCTCCCACAAATCCTTAAAAGACAGACTTCTCTTTGGATTGATGGTCCAAGCTGGCCCAGAAACCTAAGCATGTTTGAGGATAAAAAGGAACCAAAGTCAGTGACCAATTGATCTTAAAGGATGGCCATATGATATTAGTGAAAGAATAATGACTTGGGCTGACTTGAAAGGGGAGATAACATCCAATCCCTTCTTTTCCTCCTACTTCTTTGTGGATGAAGAAAGAGCTTCTAATAGAACACTAATAGAATATAGTATTTTATGCAGCAATAGTGATTGGTCAGAGATGAGAGACTGAGGGGAAACTTGATTATTATCGATGTCTCTATTGAGCGCACTTTTGTTAAATTCTCTCCATTTCCTTGTCCCATTTCTCCCCATCTCTTCTACCCCCCTTCCTCACCTCTACAAACATAGACAACATTTTCTTTGATAGTTACTGTGGCAGAAGCATTGACATGCTATATTGGTCTTAATATTAGTTCAATATGAGTATAGGACACAGTCATACAACGAGATTTCTTCAAGAAAAAGATTCAGTGATCTCCCAACTACCAAAATAATGGTTCTAAGATGTACCATCTCACTACTTTATTAAATTTAAGACACATGTAATAGAAATATTTGCCCATTTTATTAAAATGCCTGACAGTGATGTTTCCAATCATTCAAGTCTTATATATGAATAATAGAGGGCACACTGAGCATATAAATATGATAACAAACACACGTTATTCCCTTTTCCCTTCCAATGATAAATTCCCTTCCCTCCAATGATAAATCTGATTCTCTTCATGTATGAACTTGGCCTATGAAGATGTAGCATTAAGGAATCATTGCTTGATAAGTGTTAATGCTTTTGCTTATGATATTCTGTACTATAATCAATGCTTCTGTAGTTTATAATTAAATCATTTTCTTGTTAGATTTCCCCTGAACTTAGTGTTTTAGCCTTTTAAAAAAATTACTTTTATTTTACAACATTCAGTTCCACAGTCCCTTGAGTTTCAAATTTTTTCCCTCTCCCCACCCCCCTCCTCTCCATCATGGCGGCATGCACTCAGATATAGGATCTACAAATATCTTCACATTAATCATTAGTCAGGTTGTGCAGAAGGATTATAACTGGTGAAATGATCAGTGGGAAAGAAGAAACACAGAAAACAAGAAAAAAAAAGAGCAAGCAGTTTGTTTAGCTCCGCATCTCTTTCTCTAGATGTGGGTATCTCTTTTAATCATAGTCTTTTGGAGTTGTCTTATAACCTTACATTGCTGAGAGGGCCCAGTCTACTGATGTTGGTCGTCACACATGCATTGTGTCTGTGATTGTGTAGAGATTTCTCCTGGTTCTGCTCTTTTAGCTCAGCATCGGTTTATATAAGTCTCTCCAGGTTATTGTGAAGTCTGTCTGCTCCTCATTTTTTATAGCACAGTAGTATTCCATTGCATTCATATACCACAATTTGTTCAGCCATTCCCCAATTGATGGGCATCCCTTTGATTTCCAATTCTTTGCCACCACAAAAAGAGCGACTATAAATATTTTTGTACATACATACATACTCCTCCCACTTCTCTGATCTCTTTGGAATATAATCCTAGAAGTGGCATTGCTGGGTTAAAGGGTATGCACTTGTTTATAGTCCTTGGGGCATAGTTCCAGATTGCTCTCCAGAATGGCTGGATCAGTTCAGAACTCCACCAACAATGCATTAGTGTTCCAATTTTTCCACATCCTCTCCAGCATTGATCATTTTCCTGTTTTGTCATCTTAGCCAATCTGGCCGGTGGGATGTGGTACCTAAGAGTTGTTTTGATTTGCATTTCTCTAATCACTAGTGATTTAGAACATTTTTTCATATGTTTATCTTTAATTTTATCTTCTGAGAACTACCTGTTCATATCCTTTGACCATTTATCAAGTGGAGAGTGGCTTGTATTCTTATAGATTTAACTCAGTTCTTTTTATATTTTAGAAATGAGGCCTTTATCAGAGACATTGGTTGTAAGAATTCTTTCCCAATTTTCCACTTCCCTCTTAATTTTGGTGACATTGGGTTTACTTGTACAGAAGCTTTTCAATTTAATGTAATCAAAATTATCCATTTTGCATTTTATAATGCTCTCTAACTCTTGTTTTCTCATAAAGTCTTTCCCTCTCCATAGATCTGACAGGTAAACTATCCCTTGCTTTCCCAGATTACTTAGTATCAGCCTTTATACCTAAATCATGCACCCATTTCGACTTTATTTTGGTGTACAGTGTTAGATATTAGTCTATGCCCAATTTCTGCCATGCTATGTTCCAAGTTTTCCAGCAGTTTTTGTCAAATAGTGAGTTCTTTTCCCAAAAACTGGGGTCTTTGGGTTTATCAAACAGTAGATTACTATAGTCATTGGTTGTTGGGTCTCCTGTACGCAGTCTATTCCATTAGTCCACTACTTTATTCCTCAGCCAGTACCAAATAGTTTTGATGACTGCTGTTTTATAATACAGATTAAAATCTGATATGGCTAGGCCACCTACCCTAGCATTTCTTTTCATTAATTGTCTTGATATTCTGAACCTTTTGTTCTTCCAAATGTTTTTCTACTATTTTTTCTAGCTCTACAAAGTAATTTTTTGGCACTAAATATGTAATTTATTTTAGGTAAAATTGTCATTTTTATTATATTAGCTCGACCCAGCCATGAGCAATTGATGTTTTTCCTGTTAGTTAGATCTGACTTTATTTGTGTGAAAAGTGTTTTGTAATTGTGTTCATATAAATCCTGGGTTTGTTTTGACAGGTAGATTAGCAAATATTTTATGATGTCTACAGTAATGTTAAATGAGATTTCTCTTTCTATCTCTTGCTATTGGATTTCATTAGAAATATACAGGAATGCTGAGGACTTATGTGGGTTTATTTTATATCCTGCAACCTTGGCAAATTTCCTTATTATCTCAAGTAATTTTTTACTTGGTTCTCTGGATTTTCTAAGTATATCATCATATCATCTGCAAAGAGTGATAGCTTAGTCTCTTCTTTGCCTAATTTGATTCCTTCAATTTCTTTTTCTTCTCTTATTGCTATTGCTAACATTTCTAGCACCAAATTGAGTAAGAGTGTTTATAGAGGACATTCTTGTTTCACCCCTGATCTTATTGGTAATGCTTCTAGCTTATCCCCATTACATGTAATACTTGCTGATTGTTTTAGGTAGATGCTACTTATTATTTTAAGGAAGACTCCATTGATTCCTATACTTTCCAGTGTTTTTTTTTTTTTGTTTGTTTGTTTTTGCCTTTTGGAGGGAGAAGGGCAGGGCAATTGGGGTTAAGTGACTTGCCCAAGGTAACACAGCTATTAAGTGTTAAGTGTTTGAGGTGGGATTTGAACTTAGGTCCTCCTGACTCCAGGGCCCATGCTCTATTCACTGCATCACCTAGCTGCTCCCTTTCTAGTGTTTTTAATAGGAATGGGTGTTGGATTTTGTCAAAAGCCTTTTCTGCATTTATTGAGATAATCATGTGGTTTCTTCTAGTTTTGTTGTTGATATGGTCAACTGTACTGATAGTTTTCAGTATCAGGAAAACTTTACTGAACCACCCTTGCATTCCTGGAAGAAATCCTACCTGATCAGAGTGTATTATTCTAGTGATGAGGTGCTGTAGTCTTTTTGCTAATATTTTATTTAGAATTTTTGCATCTATATTCATAGGGAAATTGGTCTGTAATTTTCTTTCTCTGTTTTGTCTCTTCCCAATTTGGGTATTAGTATCATATTTGTGTCGTAAAAAGAATTTGGTAAGACTCCCTCTCCAATTTTCCCATATAGTTTGTAAAGTATTGGAGTCAATTGTTCTTTAAATGTTTGGTAGAATTCACTAGTAAAGTCATCTGGCCCTGGAGATTTTTTCTTAGGGAGTTCATTGATGGCTTGTTCAATTTCTTTTTCTGAGATGGGGTTATATAAGTAGTTTACTTCCTCTTCAGTTAGTCTGGGTGGCTTATATTTTTGTAAATATTCATTCATTTCACTGATTGTCAAATTTGTGTGCATACAATTGGGCAAAATAATTCCTGATTATTGTTTTAATTTCCTCTTCATTGGAAGTAGATTCACCCTTTGCATTTTTGATACTCATAATTTGGTTTTTTCTTTCTTTGTTTGAAGAAAGCCTATCAATTTTATTGTTTTTTCATAATATCAGCTCTTAGTTTTATTTATTAATTCAATAGTTTTCCTAAATTCAATTTTATTAATCTCTCCTTTGGTTTTCATGATTTCTAATTTAGTATTTAATTGGGGATTTTCAATTTGTTCTTTTTCTAGCTTTTTCAGTTGCATGCCCAATTTATTGATCTCCATTTTCTCTTTTTATTTATGTATGCATTCAGGGATATAAAACTTTCCCTAAGAACTGCTTTTTCTGTATCCCACAAGTTTTGGTGTGTTGTCTCATTATTATCTTTCTCTTGAATGAAATTACTGATTGTTTCTATAATTTCTTGTTTGACCCATTCATTCTTTAGGATTAAGTTATTTAGTTTCCAATTAGTTTTTAGTCTATCCTTCCATGTCCCTTTATTACAAATCAGTTTTATTGCGTCATGATCTGAGAATGATGCATTTAATATTTCTGCTTTTCTGCATTGAATTGTGAGGTTTTTATGCTCTAGTACATGGTCAATTTTGTGCCATATACCACTGAGAAGAAGTTATATTTCTTTTTATCCCCATTCAGTTTTCTCAGAGGTCTACCACGTCTATCTCCTCTAAGATTCTATTTACCTCCTTGACTTCTTTCTTGTTTATTTTGAGGTTAGATTTATGAAGCTCAGAGAAGGGGAGATTGAAGTCCCCCACTAGTATAGTTTTGCTATCGATTTCTTCCTCTACCATCTTTAACTTCTCCTTTAGGAATTTGGATGCTGTACCGCTTGGTGCATAAATGTTTTGTATGCTGTTGCTTAATTTTTTTTTCCAAATGCTTTATTAACTTCTGGTTTACACCATTCATCTCTGCCAGATGTTGAGTTACAATTTTTTCCCCATTTCCCCCCTACATACCACCTCAGAACAGCAGTCTCACAGGATATCCCCCCATCCAATCCTCTCTCTCCCATATCTTCTCCCATATCCCCCTCGACTTTTCCATTAGGGTAAGGTGAATCTCTGTGCCCCAATGCCTGCACATATTATCTCCCAATTACATGCAAAATAGTATTAATAATAGTATTTATATATATTTGAAACATTTAATTTTAAAACCTTGAACTCCAGATCCATTCCCTTCCTCCCTTGTTATTGCTTCATTTTTGATGGTGCCTTTTAGCAGGATATAGTTTCCTTCCTTATCCATTTTAATTAGATCTATTTTTGCTTTTGGTTTGTCTAAGATAAGAATTGCTACCCTTTCTTTTTTTTTACTTTAGCTGAGGCGTAATATATTTTACTCCAGCCTTTTACCTTTACCCTATGTGTATCCCTGTTTCAGATGTGTTTCTTGTAACCAGCATATTGTAGGATTATGGTTTTTAATTCGTTCTGCTATCCATATCCGTTTTATGGGAGAGTTCATCCCATTCACATTCACAGTTATGATTACTATTCCATTTATGCTTTAATTTTTCTCCCCTTCTCCCTTCCCCTCCTTAAGAGTTCTCCTTTTGACAACTGCCTCCATCAGTATTCCCTTCTTAACAGCCCCCCTCCCTTTTCCTACTCTTCCCCCCTTACTTCTTCCCTCCCTTCTAAACCCCCTGCCCTTTCTTAGTCCTTCCCCCCTCCTATTGCCTGTAGGGTATGATATATTTTTATACTTAATGGTAGTATGTTACTTCTTCCTCGAACCAAGATCAACAAGAACAGATCTCATGCAATGCTCCTCTCCCTCCTCTCTTTCCCTCTATTATAACTTTTATGTCTCTTCTCGATAGAGTCCTCTACTTAACTGGTTGTGTTATTCCCTCCTTGCACCAGAAACAATGAGGGAAAAGCTCATATAATGCTCATCTTCCTCCCTTCTTTCCTTCTACTATATTGTTTTTATGCCTCTTTGTGTGGCATAATTTACTCTTTTCTGTTTCATTCTTTCCTCTTCTTCCATTGCAATCCCTTTGCAGCCCTTAATAAATTTTTTTATCATCATTTTTGTAATTTATACCCACATCCTCTATCTATATCCCTTTAAGATTTTGCTATTGATTTAGAATTTTCAGTATTAACAGGTATTAATTTCCCACATAGGGATATAAACAGTTTGCTCTTATTAAATAAAGGGTGAATATGTGTGTGTGTGTGTGTGTGTGTGTGTGTATGTGTGTGTGTGTTTTCCTTATTTACCTTTCTATATCTCTCTTGAGTGTTGTAATTGAAGGCTGAATTTTCCATTGAGCTCTGGCTTTTTCATCAGGAAGTTTTGGAAATCCATTAAAATGTTGAATGACCATGTCCTTGCCTGGAAGAATATGTTCAGTTTTGCTGGATACGTGATTCTTGGCTGTAACCTGAGCTCTTTTGCCTTGCAAAAAACCGTATTCCAGTTTCTCCAGTCTTTCAGTATAGGAGTGGCGAGATCCTGTGCAATCCTCGCTGTGGTTCCATGATATTCGAATTGTTTCTTTCTGGCTGCTTGTAATATTTTCTCCTTTACTTGGTAGTTCTGGAATTTGGCCACAACATTCCGAGGACTTTTCAATTTGCGATCTCTTTCAGGAGGTATCGGGTGGATTCTCTCAATTTCTATTTTACCCTCTGGTTCTAGTATCTCAGGGCAGTTTTCCTTGATGAGCTCTTGGAAGATGTTGTCCAGGCTTATGTTTTCATCATGATTTTCTGGTAGGCCTATGATTCTCAGATTACCTCTCCTGGATCTGTTTTCCAGGTCAGATATTTTACCCCTTTTTCTAATTTTTTATTCTTAATGTTTTGTTTGACTGATTCTTGGTTCCTCATAGAGTTATTTGCTTCAATTTGGTTGATTCTAATTTTTAGCAAATTATTTTCCTTGGTTAGTTTTTGAAGCTCCTTTTCCATATAACACATTTTTCTTTTTAAGTCACTGTTTTCTTCATTGTAATGTTTTTCTAATTTTGCAATTTTAATTTAAAATAATTATTGATTTTATCATTTACCTCTCTAATTTGATTTTCAATGTTTTTTTTTTTCTTTTTGAGCTCATCTAAGAAAGCTTTATGTGCTTGAGACCAGTTCATATACCCTGTTGAGGCTTCAGCTGTGGGTGTGGAGTCAATATTGTCTCCTTCTGAATTTTGTTCCTCCCTGTCACAATAATATGATTCTAGTATCTTTGTCTTTGCAGTCTGCTTTTTACCCATTTTGAGGCAGGGTGCTAGCCACACCCTTCCTCCAGGGCTCCCAAGCTTTACTGTTTAAAGTTTTGCTCTGGGGCAATAATTACTGTGTTTTCAGCATCAGAATGGGGATTGGAGGGACTGTGGTTCACTCTGCCATCCTGGTCCCTGGAAGTTCCGATAGGGGCTTTTTAAATTTCCAGGCTGTAGGTTGGTAGTCCCAGGAGTAGCTGCTGCCCCTTCCAGGGGCCCTGCATTTGACTGTTACCCAGATCTGTCCAATCCCAGCCCTGCAGTGACAGGTCTGGCAAAGGCCCTTGCGGCTGGTGGATCAACTTGCCTCCATGTTGATCAGGCCTCATTTGGGCCTCTGTGCCGACCCACATTGTCTTCTGGGCCTCTGCACTGCCCCATGTCCATGTTTTAGCCTTTTTAAAAGCTCTGTGCAACCAATCTGTCAACATTATTATTGTTGTATAGTCATGAAGTAAATTTTTTTGGTTGCCAGTAAGAGAAAAGACCAATTCTTTAGACTTGTTTTTCAAGATATTCCATAGTTGGGTTTCATCTTTCTTTTCTAGACTTGTACTGTCTCCTATCTTCATGCATTTTGAAAGATTATCCATCCCTCCTATCTCGAACACACTCTCTTTCCACCTTTGCCTTTTACAATCTCTATCTTTGAGTCTTAGCTCAAGGATGAACTCCTTCATGAAACCTTTCCTGGTCACCATCCGTTCTTATTATTTTAATATGTTCTCTCTTGCCTCTCTTTCTGGAACACTTTGTCTGAACATCTTAAAATATCATAAAAGTAGAGTGAGAAGGGCCCACAGAAGCCAACTGGTCAAAATGTCTTCATTTTATAAACAAAGAAACCTAGGTCTAGGTAGGTTAAGTGATTTGCCCAAAGTGGCACACATAGCTGGCATCAGGCAGGGCTTGAGCCCAGGTTTTGTTACTACAAAGCCAATGTCTTTCCCCATACCCTACTCCCTTATATTTTTGCTCCCAGAACATACTTTATTGTTAAAGAATTACTTGTGCTTATGTGATAACCTTTTTAGGTCAGTGGAAACTCTTTGAAAATAGAGACTACCTTACGTTTAAATTTTATATTAACTTTGAATAAATGTTATATTAGCTTATCAGTATACATGTCATCTCATCCCAATAAGATGTAAATTCCTTCAAGTCAGAGACTAATTTATCTTTGTATTTGTATCCCTGGCACTTGTTCTAGTAAGCTCTTAATAAATGCTTGTTGAATTGAATTTAACAAAGCACCATTTAAACTTTAAACTGATAATGGGTCTCCAGTGTTAGATTTGCTTGATAATTGAATTTGGCACAGTAATCTTTATAGATTTCATGCTAAAATCTATTTTGAATGAATGGAGTGTTTTCTTCATTTGAATGGTTTATTGTACAAAAAATTATCATACAAATACATTTTAGCATAAAGTAAATTATAGCTAACTATCCCCTGATAATTAGAAATTATCACCTAGGAAAGATAATGTTTGAAACAAGGGCTGGCTTACCTCTTGACTAATCCACTTTTTGACATATTCATCCATCATTTTTGGTGAGTCAAGTTCCAGTTTGTGACTCTCAGTAATTAACACATGCTATTTTGCTTTCGGAAGACCCATCAATCTTGACTTGCTATATACCCTGTTGGAACCAGTTAGATGTTGAAAAATTGTTAATTATTGCTTGGCAGGGTGTCATTAGGCTTTTGCAATTGCTCAATAGAAGCTGAGGAAACGTGACTTGGAATTATTTCATTTGGCTTGGTTTTGTTTTTGTTCAGGGCTCAAGATTGCAAAGCTGAACTTTTTTTTTTCTTTGCAGAATTGGAAGCATTTAAAATTTTTTCTATTGTGTTACCTGCACTGCATAATAACAGATATCTACTCAGCAATAGAGGCCCTGCTTCTAGGAAGGTTGAATGATTTCAGATAACATCAGAAGAACACAGTGTTCTGGGGGAAATGGATATTGTGCTATTATAGTTAATGCTTGAATAGGTCAGAAAGGGAAGTGGAATGCTCATGTCGCTCCTGTTTGTGGGGGATGCCCAACCCTAACTTCTGTTTATGACTCAAAATTCACAAATAGAGTGGTGAGGGAATATAGATAAAGGCATACTGGGTTAATGGATGAGAGATTCAAGTTCCAGAGCCAATCTTGCTTTAAATAAAATGTATAAATTTAAGCAGATTGCTTAATTTCTCAGGGTCTTAGTTTCTTTATATGTAAACTTAGGAGATTGGACTAAGCAGCACAACATAGGATTAGACATAAAATGCTTCATTTGGAATCAGAAGAAATAGGTGAAAATTTTACAGAGGAAAATTTCACAGGAGAAAATTCCTTATGGTTTGGGCTATCCCAAAGTGCAATTGGTTTTCTTTGGTTACTACTGGATTGCCCTTTATTGGAGCTCTTTAAGCAAAGCTGGATGACCCACTGTTGGGTATATCATAATGATATTTTTGTTTTGGTATGGTTTGGACCAGGTAAACTCTGAAAGTCACTTTGACTGAAATTTTTTGATTCTGTGATGGGTTTGAATCTTGACTCAGATACTTAATTATGCATTTACATTAGACAAATCATTCCACCCTTCTGGCCCTGGTTTTCATCATCTATAACTAAATCATCTAGACTAAATCAATGTCAAACACATAGCCTGTGAGCCAGATCCCAGTCCACAGCACTCTCGACTGCAGCCTGAATGAGATTAAAATGTAATTGGGACATTTTTTTTAAAAACAAAATAGATATAAGTACAGTGGAACAAATTGTAAATATTTGCTATTCTTAGTCAATATGTGACCCACAAGGATTCTTATGCAGAGTTTTATGGTTCCTGTATCTATTTGAGTTTGATACTACTAAACCAAATGAACTCTAAGGTTCCCCTCCTCTGCCCTAGTGCTAAATCTATATTCCTATTATGATATCTCTTGAATAGAGCATGGTCACTTCCTCAATATCTGGGTTGCTTCACTCTCCCGGACCTGTTTTCACACTGGTAGGTATGGGTTTTCAAAGATATACCATCACCACATGGCTACAGATTAAATTTTCAAGGCATTAGGGTTGACATTGTTATAGGGGGGAAACCTTTTTCAGATTTATTACTATAGCGTTTGAGTCCTGACTTGTTCTTACAATGATGAGACTATTAACTGTGGAATATAAAATATTTATTTAATGATTAGGTTAAATCAATAGTGAATTAGCAAATATTTATTACGTGCTTACTGTGTTTTAGGTCCTAGGGATCCAAGTCCAAAGAATGAAAAAAATCACTCTTTGCAAGGAACTTCTATGGGGAGACAAGTACATGTATAAATATGTGAATCGCAAAAGTTAATAAATACAAATATATACAGGGTAGTTTGGGAGATAACAGTTGTTGGAATCATGAAAAGCATGATGGTACATAAGTTTCTTCTTAAATGAAGACAGGGACTCTGTGAGTGTGGTGTTGAGCAGGGAATACGTTTGAATGATGGGGGAGGGAGAGTAATATTGCATGATACTAAAAATATAGGATAGGACTTTGATGTGAAGGGTTTTGATGGCTAATGAGAGGAGTTTATATTTGCTCCTTGAGGTTGTAGGAAGCCTTTAAACCTCTAGAAGTTAATTGAGGAGGGGAGTGAAATGGTAAGATCTGTGCTTGAGGAAAATAGCTTTTTCAGAAGTGTATATTTAGTATAGTTTGGAGTAGAGGGAGACTTAGACCAAATCAGAGGCCTCAGTGATCTCTGAAGTCTCTTCTGGCTGTGAAATTCTCTTGCCTAGTACTATGTCTTGTACAAATTGTGTGCTTAATAAATCTTTGTTAATTGAATAAAATACTAAAAGCATCATTTTAGTTTCTTTGGAATTATTGAATTTTATAGCTGGAAGTAGATGTGTGTTGATAAATGTTTAACAATTGGTTCTCCACAAAAGTTATACACATGATGTACTTTTAAATATAATCCATTAATAACATTATCTGCATCACTTATGTCTCAACAATCAACAAAACGATAAATCAAATCCTGATTTGTACCATCTGCTGATTTCTGAGGTGTCAATGCTTAAACTAACCATTTCCTCACAAGAGACTATTAAGTCTGGTTCTGCTAACCCCTGTCTAGAAGGGATTATCTGGTTCAGTGTCCTTATTTAACTGATGAGGAAAATGAAAACCAGGGAGGGAAGTGCCTGGTGTTTAGTCACACAGCCATTGGTGTATAGCAATAACAACTCCCCTTACCACTAAAACTTGCCTCTTGTTGCTGCTTTTGCTTCTAAGTCATTTTGAAGGATAGTCAATTTTTAAAACCTCTAATATTTTTTTTCTGTATAAATATCTTAAAAGAGAGAATTGAATGACATGATCTCTGGGTGGATAATGTGATTGGCAGCTATTTTGAGGTTGAGGAACTAAGGTAGAAAGTAAGGTTGGAACATGGACTTTTAGGAGCCTCAGTGAAACACTTGGCATCCTTTCATATCACTGGTGGTTCAATTAATCTCGCTTACTTTTTCAAATTTATTTATTTTTAATTTGTGGAATAAAACAAGCATTTCCATAACACAGTATAATAAAAAGATGGTTTCACATTAAACTGCAAATCTATTATGTACAACTTGCCTTTTTTTTTCTTTTTGGAGGGCAATTGAGGTTAAGTGACTTGCCCAAGGTCACACAGCTAGTTTTTGTGTTAAGTGTCTGAGGCCAGATTTGAACTCAGGTCCTCCTGACTCCAGGGCTGGTGCTCTATTCACTGTACCACCTACCCACCCCCAAAACATGCCATTTCTTTAGAATATGTAATAAAGTTACATAATTTTTTCTTTGTTTCTTCCTTCCCCCTCTTTATTGAGATGACTATTGTTAGACACAAATACATATGTAGATATGTGTATATATATGTAAGTACATATATATATGTATGTAAAATCCATTTTATTCATGCTTCTATTTATCCTTTCTTAATGCATTTAATTTATAGGTCATTCTTGAAAGTTCTTTTGAATATGATCTATGCTTTTTTTTGGGGGGGGGGCGTGAAAAGTTAAGGAAGGAAGGACCCTAGGTTGAAATGATTAGCTGCATGAGTTTAGGATAGGGGAGGATCACAAGTTCAATGGCCTCCTAGAAAAAAAATCATTTTATTCAGTTCACATGAAAAGATCTGAGAGGCAGCCTGTACAGGGAACAATTAACGAGTTTGAAGTCAGAGGACAGTCAAGTCAGCAAGCATTTATTAAGCCCTTACTATGTGCTACACACTGGGAATAAAAAGAAAGTTACAAAAAAAATAGTCCCTATTCTCAAGGGTTCAGATCCCATTAATGTCACCTTTCTTGCCTGATCTTAGGTATATCACTTTATTAGTCTGGTTGCCTGATCTGTAAAATGTGGAATGGGTAGATTAGTTAGCTTCTAGCCTCCCTTCTGCTTCTTTCTATATAGCCTTATGAGCTTGGTGGTTTAAACTGACTGTGCTACAAGCCAACAGTGAGCCATGATTGTAAAAAAAAAAGTACAGTATTAGACTGATTAACAGAAGGAAGATGTCCAGATCTCAAGGTCTTCTCCAACTTCTCATCATGGCTTGAATGCAATCCTCAGTAATGCCAGTGATGAGGTACAATCTCTGGAAGCTCTTTAAATATAGTCCCAGGGGCTGACAATGTGTCTTTCCTTTGAGGACAAGAATAGTTACATGGGAAGAATGCAAAAACTAGTGGGACTGGCAAACAGAGAATTGTGTAAGTGTGTGTCCCTCGTGACCTATGATGATCACATACTAAAGCTCGGGGAGATTACAATGTTCATGGACAGAAGAAGTACTTGTACCATTGAAGTCAGCTTCTCAATATTACAAAGTTTGCTTTTGTATTTTTATTGGACCTCCCCATAACCTCTAGAATCAGTGACATAATATAAAAATGAACTAGAAAAGCCTGAAGGAATATTGAGAAATTATCTACTAAGAATCTGTAATCTTGGCTATGTGAATTACCTTTTGCATATTAAAGTAACTGTGTTTCAACACAATGGGTTTCCTTTGTGATCAGACCTATGTAAATTACTTGATAGATTTTCAACCATTATTTTGAGATAGGATGTGCCAAAGGGGCTCATGACACAGAGGTGAAGAGCCCTTTATGGTCTACTTCTCTTGCTTTACAAATGAGGAACAGAGTTTTGGAGTGGTAAATATTTGCACACTATGGCTTTCCTATATACACATATTTTGCTACACTTATTTATTTTCATGCTGCTTGCTTTTGACTGCTACATTTAATCATGTCTGTCTTTTGGATTTTTATCCAAGGTGCTTAGACATCTTCACACCGACTGCCTGAACCATTGAGAATGGTGTCAAATTTAGCTTCCTAATTACCTGCCATGTTCCACCATTCCGCCCAGTTCTGCAATTATTTGTAAAAACCTTGAGTTCTCAAACGATGCCTGGTCAATCAAAACTTTTGTATCCCCACAGACCTATCCACTGATAATCTCTGGGGTCTAGACAATTGATCTTGGACATCAATAAATGGTAAAGTTCAAAACATCACATGTTGCTTCCTTTCCATGCACTCCCTACCCCATTCCCATTCACGAGTTAGCAGCCATTTGTCTCAACAGTGATCTCCTGGAGCCACTTTCATTCACAGGATCCACACTGAGCAAATGTCATGTGTCTGAGAAGCCGGTTTGCTGCTGCTGGTGATCGGTGTCAGGACCAGTAAGCCAGAGGGCCCCCATCTCTCTGACAATAGCAATAGGGTTCTCAGGGTGACCTGGATATTGGAGCGGCAAAGCAGTTTCGCTTTTCTCATGAATGCCAGCCCTTCAGGACCGGCTAGCTCGCTGCCTGCCTGGTGCAGCCCGTCATTGTTCCAGCCCCAGTGAAAACAGGCTGCATGGAATTAGGAATGCATGGGTCACTGCCAAAGAAAACATTTTTTCTGGCTGAAAAACCTGCCACCACTCAGCACCTGTCTGGGCATGAATTGAACATTGTAGCGGTTGATGTGCTGCAGTCTGACCAATCGATGTGTGAAATGTTTTGTTTTGTGTTCTCAATGCTTGAGCACCCTCTTGGGAAGGAGCCTGTGGAGTGCATGGGCTTAACCCCTTTGTGGACCAAGTGACTCGATCATCAATGTGTGTGTGTGTGTGTGTGTGTGTGTGTGTGTGTGTGTGTGTGTAACTAAAGTTGCTATTGCCAACTGTTCTTTGCAAAACTAGGTGAAAGGAAAAACAAATCATCACACAGGATGTGATTTATTATATAATAACAAAATTATTATAGATTTTATACAATAACATTATTATATTGAAAATAATGAAATGAAATAAGAATATAAGAAAAAACAAAAAATAAGAAATAGAAGAATATCCTTATATAAAAATGTAAGAATAAAAGAAAAATATAAGTGAATCTGATTCAAGTTTCCCAAAGGGTTCAGGTTGAAGCAAAGTGATTAAAATGTCACATTTTGTTTATTTTTGACTGTTTCTAATTTCTGTTGCCCCTCACTTCTTAAGAAATAGCACCGAAGTGGATACAAACGGAATAATTTCAAAACAGCTAGGCTGTGATGAATTGGAGAGGTTTACTAGCCCACAACTTGTGGGTTTTCACCAGTTTAGCTCCACAAAAGTCTCTAAATAAAGTGAATTTAATCTGCAGATGTGGCTGATCTGTTCCCAGAATAGCACTGTGAGACAAAGTGGTGTCGGGTACCAATACTGCCAGTTGGCATGTAGGGTTGGATGAAATTGGATCTATGATGTTAATCAGGAATTTGAAGGTCTTGCCCTATTTGAGTATGGCTAGGCTGCAGCTTGAAGAATCCTTTCCTCTAGTTGCTTTCATTTTTCTCTGTCTCAACTATTTGTGGGGCTTTATTAGGATGAGATTTATGAGTAAAATAATACCTTTGGATACCAAAGCAATGAGAAAATATATGGAACTTTAATTTAGGTTCTAAAAATCTATTAATTCTCCTCCATTTTGTGTGTCTCTGATCCTTTGGGTAGCAGACAATAACTTGAACAGAACAGGAGAAATGCAGTGGGAATCTCTCCCGCCCTCCCCCCTTCTTACTGTCCCCCCCCTCCAGTATTTCAAGGATTTGGGTTTTCATTGTTGTGAGTCTGTCCTTCCATGGATTCAGATTGTAATCTCTCTATTCCTGGTAAAGTAAATTCCTGGCTCTGGAGTTGGGGAGGAGTTCTTCACTTGGTGATTTAATCCTGCACTGTTGAGTCTCTTTGAATCTAACTTCCTCACTCTGTTGGCAGACATATTCTATCATGGCCCATACTTGAAGACTTCAGTTTGGTAGTACAGATCAGAGGTTATATTCCCCTACCTTTGAGGATGCAGGATCACCTTTGAGTCATGATGAGGCACTATAAATGGTTTTTAAGGGGAACTCCTATGACATTAAGAGGAGGATATTTAAGTTAGATTGTTAATTACCATCTTTACTAAATATAAAGAGTTGAGTATCATATACCCCAAAATGTTACAAAAATGCCTCTCTGCCTTTTGAATTTCTAATTATGGAATTTATGTTCACTTTTTCCTTTCTTATTTAGAATATCCAAATAGAGAGAAATGTCCTATATTTCTTCTACTATCATTTTAGCAGTTAGGATCTAGATGTGCATCTCTGAAGTGGGTATGGAAGTAGGCATTGGGAACTCACTGATTTTTTCTGTATGGTTGCATGTATGTTGGCAAGTGACCTAGTCTAGAATTTAAAACCTAGAGAGGTCTTATTTATCAACAGACAAAGAAAAGGCATCTACTACAAGAAAAGGCATCATCTCTGATTCTGGGCCCCTCCTAGCAAAATTAAGGAAGGGTTGAAACGAGCTGTTGCCTTCAGCTGTTTCTGTTTGCAGCTGTTGCTATTGTCCAGTCTCACATTCAGTTCCCAAAGAGAATGAGGGTTTGATGCATCAGTAATCATCAGTGATGGGTAGTAGGGTGGGAGAATGTTCTTGGATGAATGTCTAAAGTTGGGATGTCCTGAACTGTTTAAATATACTATATTTGGGTGAGCCATGGGGGGAGGGGAGAAAAAAAACAACCACACTGGAAAACACACAGGAACTTTGATTGTATTTCAGGGGTACATATTGTTCCTATTTTTCTATCATCTTTGTAGAACCTTGGAGCCCTTCTCAAGACCCAAGCAAGCACAATGAAGATAAATACATATTAGTAAAGGAATTGCAAAAGTTTGTGGGGAATTGGAAGGAAGGGCTTCTGATTTTGTTCACATAATATGCTCACGCTAAAGGTGCCATAGCTGATCTTATGATCTCTCTCTCTCTCTCTCTCTCTCTCTCTCTCTCTCTCTCTCTCTCAACGCCAACCCCCCGCCCTGTAGAACAAGTCAAACAGAGCATGTCAGTGTGACAAGCTGCAAGTGTTTAAAGATTGCTCCAGATGGGCAGGCAATTTGAGCTTGGTTCATGAAATCATTCATTTTGCAAGGGAAGAGTCACAAACAGATGTAAGCCATGTGTTTCCTAAAGCAATGGCTTAAGAATGAAGGCTGAAATTTTTCTTTAAATGGTTTTTTTTTTAGGAAAAAGACCCCAGAAGGCAGAAAAGATTCTCATAGTCATAATAAATGCTTGTTGAATAGAATTGATTTGGAGTGAATATTAGATAAAACATTTTCTACAACTTGTAATATCTTCAGTCACATAGACTGCCATTTTGACTTATCAACAAACCAGATTTTATTGGAGGAAATCATGGAACTGTAGAATATCAGAGCTAAAAATGACCATCTAAATCCAGTTCAACCCTCTCATTTTATAGATGGAGAAACTGAGATCCAGAGAAAGTTGAAAACTCACCCCCAAATAACCAATCTAGCAAGTGGTAGAACAGAGATGCTAATTCTGATTTTCTGAGTAAGGAGGCCAGTTCCCAGCATATCAATTTAACCTAAAGTAGGTTTTATTTAGAGATATATATTTACATTTAAATGTGAATCATAGGTTCTGCTCACATTTCAGTTACCTTCACTTTGTAGTCACACACTTACATTTATTTTTCACATGAAGGCATTAATAAAATATGACTTTGCCCATTGCCAACTTGCAGAAACTCTGCAGTGGCAAAGAGTTTTGGTAAGATGGTTAGAGAGGCATCTTTGTTAAAAATAAAAAAAAATTGTAGAAAACCAATTTAAAAAATAATATAAGCTTTCAAGAAGGACTACTATGTGGCATAGTATGTGGTTTGTTTTGGTCTATATTACACGGGATTTGGAGATCTCATAAATGAAAAGGTGAAGGAGCTGGACAGACATTGAGGACACTGAAATACATTACCTTTGTGAACATAGGTTATGTTGTATGAACTTGGGAGGTCTGAGAAGTCTATTTTTATTCTCCAACCACAGAGTCTGTTGTGTCTTGAGATGGTTATGTGGTCTGTGTTGAACTCTGTAGAAATGGGTCAGGAATCATGTACATTCAAAGAACCAGGTCAAACTTGGGAAAAGTCA
Source organism: Gymnobelideus leadbeateri (assembly GCA_011680675.1). Lineage (NCBI taxonomy): Eukaryota > Metazoa > Chordata > Mammalia > Diprotodontia > Petauridae > Gymnobelideus > Gymnobelideus leadbeateri. The sequence continues at coordinate 54,300 of WOXC01009637.1, read as the reverse complement.
GTAGACTGTAGCAAAGCCAACACTGGCTTTTATTAAAGTTATTTTTGGCCCCAGTTTGGTTTTCAGAATGTATTTTAAACCTTCAAACCCAATGTAGCTTTCCAGCTGTTCTTATAAATTAGTGTGTTATTAACCCAGCTGACTGCTAAGGGGGGAAATTACCTTTTTTATACTAAGGTGTGTCAAATTTCAAGATATTTGGCAACATTTGGGATCATGTTACTTTAAAATTAGTAATCACTTTATCACACTTGAGAGATCTTTTACAAGTGAATTACTACTAATTATAAGTGACAATAAAAAGTTAGCAATGAGGCAAGTGGAGCTTTTTGATATATTCATAAGATACCTTCATAGCAATACTCTGAACTAATGCTTCATGCCTTTTGGACTCAACCGTGTCATCATGTATTATACAAGCTCCTTGTGCCCCCATATTGAGATTTATCCTCTATAAACCTCTTGAATTGTTTCTGTATGAACCTAAGGAAATTAATTTGGACCAACATGAAGAAGATATTTAACTTATAAACCTTTCAGAGAGAACCTTTTAGAGAGCAAAGACATTGGTTTAAAGGATTGACAGGGGAACTAATGACAGTTCAGTCATAACTGACTATTACCGTTATTTTAGAATTGTTTTATTGTAAACTCCTGAGGATAGGGATATTTCATCCCTTGTATTTGTATGTCCAGTTTCTAGCACAGTGAGGGGATATTGTTGTTTTGTAGTTGAGTCATTTCAGTCATGTCTGACTCTCCATGACTCTATTTGAGAGTTTCTTGGCAAAGATATGGGAGTGGTTTGCCATTTCCTTTTCTAGCTCATTTAGTAGGTGCTTAATAAATGCTTATTGATATAATGATTTTCAGAGATAATGATAATAATAGTAAAATAACTAACATTTATAAATCACTTAGTACGTGCCAGACACTGCTAAGAACTTTACAATTATTATCTCCTTTGATCCTCACAACAACTGTGGAAGGTACCATTATTATTCTGACTTCACTGATGAGGAAATTGAGGTAAATGGAGGCTAAGTGACTTGTTCAGGTCACACAGATAGTAAGTGTCTGAAGTCCCATTTGGACAAAGGTCTTCTTAACTTCAGGTCTCAAGGTCTTTCCACTGTGCCAACTCACTGCCTATATGTTTGTGTCTGTGTGTTTGTATGCATATATATGTATAATATTTGTACATATATATATAACATGTATACATACATACATACATACATACATATACATATATTTGTGGGTCAGAGAGCCTCCAAAATTAGGGGAGGTAAGAGAGTATTGACCTTGAGTTTCACTATTGTTGGTACAGTGTATCAGAAGCTTTTCTTGGATAGGCAGAAGAACTAACTAAATTCTCCTGTAGTGGGAGAAATGGGATTGTGAATACTCATCTGGGGTGAAATGCAAGCAGGATGTCAACTTTTTGGATGACATCAGGGATGTAGAAAACATTCTGAAGCATAAACAAAGGGAAAACTGAGACTAGAGTAGGTGTGTAATGTAGTAGTTCACCAAAGTCATAAGGGGAGTAAGCAATTAATTAACAAATATTTATTAAGGTTTACTATATTCTAGGCATTCTGCTAAGACATGGGAATAAAAAGAAAAGGAAAAACCACTGAGCAAGTGGGAGTGAGACTATGACAGTAAGTCAGAGTAGAGTTGACAATCAGATGACTTATTATAGAAGCCAATGCTACTTACTGAGTGAAGGCATAACTTAAAATTTTACTTTTGTTTTGTTTTAGTGTATTTTATAGAACACATTTTTACAGTTGATTTGTATCACAGAGCCTTTATTATGACTTTGGAGGAGAAATTTTGGATTAAAATGTAAACAGAAAAACGGAACCTCACTTGGAAGAAACTTACAAAATGCTTGAAATAATATATACATGTTGATATAATTTTCAAATCTATGGAGTTTATGGTACTAATTTGAGAGGTATTTGAACAATTTACTTCTCCACTTAATGTAATAAATCTCAAATTGTGAACAATGGAATCCTAGAAGATGGAGTAATAGAATTACTTTAAGGAGTTCATCAAATGTTTCAGGATAATAAATATGCAAAAATTTTCTGTAGATTAAATAAATGTCTATATATGCCTATTGATATTTTCCAAATGTACATAGAGGCTATTATTATTAAAATAATATTTTAGAGGCACAGTAGATAGAATGTTGGGCTTAAGAGTCAAAAAGACCTGAATCTGACTCCTACCTCAGATGCTATCTGTGTGACCCTGGACAATTTACTCAACTTCTCTGAGCCTTCCTCAATTGTGAAATGGTATAATAGTATGTAGTATAGATATATAAAATATAATAGTATCTGCTCACAGGGTTGTTCTAGGGATGAAGAAATTATTGTAAAGTATTGCAAACCTGAAAACATTATTATTGCTATAATTATCATCCAAAGGTATTACTGAGTTCATAGGAGATTTATATTGTCATTTTTCACAGTGAATCCTAATAGTACAACTATGATCATGTAGAGAACTCTGACTTTCTTGATTTTCCAAAAGTGTATTCATGCTCTATGTTGAGGAAGCTCTAATTTGGTCTACCTCTCAATACTTGGAAGGGCTTCCAGGTTAATGGATAATGTTTGTAGCAAAGTAAGTAGTTTAGTTTTCAAGAGATAGTGGTTGTGTGATTCTGTGCAAGTCACTTAACAAATTTAGATTCCTTATAAAATTTCTATGATCAAAAATTGTAGAATCATTGCCAATATTCATTAGAAAGACACCCCACCCCTCCAAACTGGATATTCCCACACCAATGAAATTATAAGTCTAAATACAAAATACACAGTGAACTCAACAATGTGCCCCAAGAAAAGAAATGCAAAAGCAATGTTTTTAGAAAACTCTTTTCTCCATCACAATATTAACATATTTTCTTCATAATTGATTATCACAGAAAAGAGTTCCTATTAAAAGACACCTAGTTTATTCAAAATTGATTTAGTTGTTGAGATCAAAGCAACATCAAAGTCAGTTGCTCTAAGAAGGAGAAAAAGAAAGGGAAAATTAATAAAAGAAAGAAAAAATAAATCAAATAACTTTTATAAGCTCCTTTCCACAAACCTACAAGCAAGTTTGAGAAATGGGGGTAGGAGGCACATAGGGGAAGAAGTTCCATGGAAATAAGTGTATATATGAGCAGTTTAAGCATAACAGATTATGGAGACACTGTATTGCCTCATAGAGGAAGGGGATTAAAAAAAATCTAAAGACAAAAAAAAGAAGAAAATATAAACCTAAGTTTCATTATATAAAAATAAACCAAACCCAATTCAAAATGAAACAGAGAAAAACTGAGATATTATACCCAGTCCATAATGCAATACAAATAATTATCCACACAGACAAATCAGCAAAAGACACAGACCTAAATGGAGACTTATAATGAATGGGTCAAAGGGCAAATAATAGAATTACTTAATAATTATATGAAATACAATAATAATTATAACATAGCAAATTTTCTGAGATGCAGTTAAGCAGTTATCAGAGGAAAATTATAGTCTTAAAACATAAATGAACATAACAGAAAAAAAACAGATTAGTATACTGAATATATAATTCAAATCTAGAATGTCAACAAAAGTAACAAAATAAAAATAAGCACAAAGGAGAAAACTTTATTAATCAGAGAAGAAATATATAAATTGGTACCATTAAACCCTCTTTAGAATGCATCACACTAAAATTTTGTTCTTTCAAAAGACTAACAAATTAATAAATTGTTAAACCAACCAGATAAAAAGGAGGGAGAAAAATCAAATGAAGAAAAATAACCAAGAGGAAATCACAATAGAGATGAAATAAAAGAAAATATTAGAAACTACTATACCATTATATTTTGACAAAACTGAAAATTTAAAAGATAGAGAAGATTATCTACAAAAATATATTCCCAATCTCTGATATTCTTCTACTTCTTTTGAGTGACTCACCACTATGGATTCAATATTTTTTTTTCTATTCTACTAATTATTTCTGCCATGCAGGCTATAAATTTTATTATTTGCTCACTCCCGACTCTTTCAATATGCTTATTTGCTTTTTGAATCATTTTTAAATATGCTGCTATGGTACTTTGATCCTCTGGCAATTCACAGGGCTCTGTCATTTATCAAGTATTGATTTAATTTCTTTTATCTTGAAACACCTATCTAGAGAAGTTTGTAATCTCTTCAACATTTTGTTAGCAATCTTCCCTTCTAATTTTAGTATTTTCTTTTTTAATTTGTTTGCTTTCTTTATAGCTTTTGTACTGTTCGTTCCTCTTGTGATCTTTGGTGTTTTTAGTATTTTCCTCATATGTTGCCTTTGTTGACTTTATGTCCTCTCTTCTACGGTGGGTTTATCCCTAAGACTGAACCTCAGAGTCATTTTAGCCTCCTCCCATGTTGGAGATTTTATTTCTTACTGCCTTAGTCCCTTCTGGAGAACCTTCTAGTGTCTTGAGACTAATCCCAGAGAGATTCCAGTCTCTTTTCTTTCAGACCTAATGCAAATACTGATATTGGTTCCTTTCATATTGGTCCTATCCTTGTTCCCTTAGTTCTTTAGTTCTCTGCCTGGACTGAGTCATTCTTTGCTGTCCTTCATGGCACTAGGGAAAAATAGTGTTTTATAACACAGAGTTAACTCTGAGTTTCCAGACATGAGTTTTCCAGCCTTAAAATCTCCATGAAAATTGATTTCCCTTCCTCCCTATACTCTTCCACTTTATATTCTTACATAGCTGGATAGAGTTGACGATCTACTCCTTATTGCATCAGGATGATGAGGGAATAGCAGGGGTGCCTAAAAAGTTGATCACTTATTTCACTACTATGACTAGTTGATGAATTTTTAACCAAACAAGGACTGGAGATGATTACAAATTATAAAATAGATAATTTTTCTTTACATGAAATTGAAAAACTTTGGCATCAACAGAATTACTGAAACTAGTATAAGAAAACCAGTCAACTAGGAAAAAATCTTTGAATAACTCTAATAAGGGTTTTATATCCAAGATATATGGATAGTCATCAGAAATATATAGGGAGAGGCACTCTACAGTAGAGAAGTTGTCATAATATGTGAATAGTTCTCAAAAAGAAGGATTACACATTACTAAACATATGAAATAATACTCCATATTATTAGTAATAGAATGAATGTAAATTAAAAATTCATTAAGGTTTCATCTAACTCTCCAATAATTGGCAAAGATGGAAATAGTTGATGATGGTGGGGTTATAGATGGCCAGACATACTCATGCATTGTTTGTGGGGTCATTGATTATTCCAACTATTCTGGAAAAGAGAATTGAATTATTCAAAGAGTATGATTAAAATGACCATGTAATTTGACCCAGAGATTCAACTGCTGGGCATACACCCCTGGGCATCAGTGACAAAAAGGAAAGGTTCTATGTCCACCAAAATATTTGTATTGGCATGTTTTGTGGCAGGAAACAACTGTATACAATGTAGATGCCCGCTGGTGGTTGAAATTTGTGGAACACAAATGTTATGTGCTTTAACACACAGGTGTCAAACAGGTACCTGCCTTAGCATTGTGCCCCCAACACTGTCATGAACCAGAGTTAAACACAATTGGGAAATAGTTAACAAAATAAAAACACAGAAGGACATAGATAATATTAATATATTATTTTCTAAAGTCAATATGCTGCCCACAGACATCCTTATGTTTTGTGGTCCTGTTTCTATTTGAGTTTGACATCACTTCTTTTAATTTTTAATTTTTTTGCTTTTTAGAGGAGGGAAGGTAGGGCAATTGGAGTTAAGTGACTTGCCCAAGGTCACACGGCTAGGGTTTTTTTTTTTTTTTGGTGTTAGGGGTCTGAGGTCAAATTTGAATTCAGGTTCTCCTGACTGCAGGACTGGTGCTCTATTCACTGCTCCACCTAGCCACCCTGTCATCACTTCTTTAAGAAATGAATATGATGTATAGAATGAAGCAAGGAAAAGACTAACATGAGCTGTTGTGCAAAGTTGAGTAAGGAAAACCAGGAAAACAATATATAAAATAACTATAAAAAACAAATGGAAAGAAAAACAACAAAATTTCTGGAGGATGGAAGCAAATATTTATTAAAGACTTATGATGTACCAGGGCACTTTGCAGATATCTCATTTGATCTTCATAACAACCCTGGGAGGTAGGTACTATTATTATTCCCCCTGTACACTTAAAGAAACTGAGGCAAACTGAGGTTAATTGACTTGCTTGGGTTACTTACTAAGTATCTGAGGTCAAATTTGATCTCAAGTCTTCCTGAATCAAGAGCCAGTGGAAGCTAGCTGGCTCAGTGGATAGAGCTGGGTCTAGAGTCAGGAAGATCTAAGTTCAAATCCAGCCTCAGACAGACAGTTATTATCTACCTGACTCTGGACAAGCAACTTCACCTTTATTTGCCTCAGTTTCCTCATCTGTAAAATGGAGATAATAAGAGGACCTGCCTTTTAGAATTTTTATGAGGATTAAGTGAGACAAAAATTGTAAAGAACTTTGCAGCAGTGCCTAGCACATAGTAAATGCTATATAAATATTAGTTATTATTATAAATTGTTATTATGTATTATCAGTCAATATTCCTCCTAATTGCTGGAAAGTGGTGATTAAAATTATAAAGACCAAGCTTGGTCTGAAAGAACCAGTCTGAGAAGACACTTTCCCACCAGCACTTCACTGTAGAGGTGAAGGACCTTGGGTAGGTCACTCTGCATATCATATCGTGTCAGATTTTTCAAGCTTTTGGTCAATTTGCTGCATTATTTACTTCTCTTAAAAATCATTAAGGAAGCAGCTATGTGAGAGGGGTGGAGAAGGGGTTTATCAACAGATGAAAAATATTTTATTACAGCAAGAGCAAAGAAGACAGCCTATATTAGGGTAATAGTGCTGTCTTTACAAATGAGGACATAATTTAGAATATAAGGAGTTTCATATTTAAGTGAGGTCCTAGTTTTCATCATTAAACACATTTCTTTTCTTAGTTTAAATATTCATTTCCTGAATAACTGTGACATGGCATGTATTCATTAAGCAATGCTTTTCTTCTCTGTCACATCTGCTGCTGCCGTTATGTGATTTGTCATCTAACAGCTCAGTGAATTGAAAGCAGCACACCATTTTTCCCCAATTACTACATACATTACTACTTGCATAGAAAAAAGGGGAATTTGACTCATGAGTTAATGATCTAATTTCTCACTCCCTAAATAGTTCTTCACATTAATCTGCCTGTGTTTGTGTGTTTTATCAGGTGAAATGCTAAATTAGGTGTTCATTGAACTGTCTGGATATTCAGCTAGGACTGGTATTATTCATGTGGATGCCACATTTTGGGAAGGATATTGCCAAGCTGGGGAATATGCAGGGCAGTTATCAGGTGTGTAAGGGGGATATGATATTTGAAGAATGTTGGAAAGAATTAGGGATGTTTTGCTTAGGGAAGGGAAGATATGAGGATAGGGGGCATGATTTGTTGTTCAATCATTTTTTCAGTTGTGTCTGACTCTTTAAAAATTTTTTTTGGTCTTTATTAATTTATTTGTTTACTTTTAGTTTACAAGATTCAGTTCTACAATTCCTTGAGTTTCAAATTTTCTCCCCCTCCTCTCTCCTCCCCCATGGTGGTGTGTCTTATTCTTTATGACTCCATTTGGAGTTTTCTTAGCAAAGATACTGGAGTAATTGGCCATTTCCTGCTCATTTTATAGATGAGGAAACTGAGACAAACAGGGTTAAGTGACTTGCCTAGGGTCACACAGCTAGAAAGTATCTGAGGCTGGACTTGAACTCAGGAAGATGAATCTTCCTGACTCTATCCACTGTGCCACCTAGGTGCCACATGGGGCATGGTAATTGCCTTCAAATATGTGAAGGTGGATAGGCAGAAGTTGTAGAGAAGCAGATTTAGGAATGTAGGGACAGACCTTTGAGCTATCCACATATGGAATGGGCTCCTTTGGGAAGTAGTAACTTCCTCTCCCTAGAGATTATATGATTAAAGATTGAGATCTAGAAGAACCCTAGAGACTAATAGTTCAACTACTTTGTTTTACTGATACTGATTACCCAAAAGGCCTTTCATGATGCCTCATCTCAGCATAGATATTACCCTGGGGGCTTCAAAGTACTAGACAGGCTCTGTCAAGTTCTACTAAGCTGAAAAGACCTTGAGTATAGTTCCAATATTACATTATGCTGTTCAAGTAAGAACTCCCATAATTAAGTTTTGAGAATCTGAAGGTTATCTACCAGATAAAGAATTTTATTTTTGGTCACAGCAATTCAGGAAGACTTCTACTAAATTGTAGAAAGATCATGATCTGTATCCTTAGAAGGATTATCACACTGATGAAATCATGAATCTTTAAATTACTGCATTATGTCTAGTTGACATGAAGGTCTGCACCAGGGTATTGACAATGTTAGGAGAGAAAAGAGGAAATCTAGCAGAGATGTTTGGAAGGTAAAATTAATAAGGGCTGGACATAGATTAGATGTGAGGTAGAGGTGATGAAAGGGTGTCAGGAGTCAAAGATCACATCTAAGTGGTAGGCTTAGCAGACTGGGAAGACATTGTTATCCTCAATAGTAACAGGCAATTTAAAAAGAGGGAAGGTTTGTGGGGTGTGTGTGTGTCTAGATAATGAATTCAGTTTTAGACGTATTAAGTTTAAGATGGCTACAAGACCTGGAGATATCTAATAGGCAGTTGGAGAAGTGAGAATGGAGATCAGGAGAGAGATTGGGACTGAGTAAGTAGAGTTGAGATTCTTCAGCTTAGAGATGATAATTCAATCCACTGGCGCTAGAGAAAAAAAATTTTCACCCAGAAAAATATTGAGAGAGATGAAAAGAGGGTCCCTGACACAGAGCCCTACATATATATATATATATATATATATACACACACACACACACACACACACACATACATATATATGTATATGTATACACAACACACACACACACACACACACACATATATATGTATATGTATACACAACACACACACACACACACACACACACATATATATATACATGGACATGCTAGATAAAAATACTCTGTGTATGTTGCATAATGTTACCATTTTAATTCATAAATATAAGCCATTTTTATTAATTGTTCTTCTCTTATAAATTAGGGAAAGTCTGCTCTCATTTATGAGGAATTTGTGAATATATATTAGGATTAAAGACCTTAGATTTTGAAGAGATTTTAGATATTACCTATCCCAACCTTTCATTCTTCTCCAGAAATTAATGTCCAGAGACTTGAAATGACTTTCCCAAAAGATATACAGAACAGTTAGTAAACCATAAAATTGAGTTTCTCACCTCTCTGTCCTGAAGGAGCATTAAAAAAGTTTTTTCTGTCCCCTTATTTTGGAGTCCAGAGACCTGTGTAACCTTGGATAAGTCACAAACTCCCTGGAATTCAGTTTTTTTTTCAGGTGTAAAATGAAGGGGTTAAGTTAGCGGTTTTTGAGGTTACTTCCAAGATTAGAGCTATGCTATTATGAGGAAGCATTAATAAACTTATCTCATAAACTGAAAAGCTGAAATGATCTCATCTTGGGCCCCAAAGAATTTTTTTGATAAATTTCAAGAAGCTTGAGGGGAAGAACTAGGTTTTGCAGAGACTTTTGAGGTGGATAATTTACATGTACTCATATAATGTATTCTACTCTGCCAATCCTTATATGTATCATTGATGCTAAGTATTGATCATTACTGACCATGCATTGAAGAATAACTAAATGTGATAGAATATTTCTATTTCATGTGCCTGGAAACCCCACACTGAATACACCTGAGTCTAAAATCTATTGCTTCAGCAGACAGAATGTTCCAAAAGTTTTAATCTTTAAGGATCAGCTTCTAACAGCTAGCAGATGGTCCTTTGGCCCTTTTGAGGGACATGAACATATTGGAGGTCTTACAGATATCAAGCAGAGAGTGAAAGACCGATGAAGAGAGATAGTCTACTAGCTCAGGAAAATTTGAGTATCTGAAGAGAAACATTGCTTATGTGACCCAAGGAAGGATGACAATGGTCAGCATGATAGGTATCAAATGAGAGAAATTAAATAAGTCCATGTGCCTGATAGATCATCTGTTAAAATTTATTTTATTCTTACTTTAAGGAAGGCAGGGTGATATCATGAGAAGACTGCTGGATTTGAATCAGGGGACCAAAAGTTGAGTGCCAGATCTACTAGAGGTTTCTGGTCTAACCTTAGACAAGTCATTTAACCTTTCTTGGTTTCATAGGAATATTGCTTTAGAGTTAGAAGGGACCTGAGAGGTCTCAGTTTCCTGGTTTTCAAAAAGATGATGTTAGAATAGGTGACCTTGGGGTGGCTAGGTGGGGCAGTGAATAGAGCACCAGCCCTGGAGTCAGGAGGACCTGAGCTCCAACCTGGCCTCAGAAACTTAACACTTACTAGCTGTGTGACCTTGGGCAAGTCACTTAACCCTAATTGCCCTGCTTCCCCCCCCCCTCCAAAAAAGTTTAGAATAGGTGATCTCCAGGGCCCCGTAGCTTTAAATTTATGATCCCATGATTCTGAGTGGCTGATATTTGTAAAGCACCAAGCATTTTCCTTATTACCATCCTGTAAGGTTATTGCTGTTCCTGTTTTAAAAATGGGGGCTCTTCAGCTTAGAGAGGTAGGTATGATTAACTTGCTCAAAGTTATGTAGCCAGGAAATGGCTAATCTTTTCATGATAACAGAAAAAATGGAAACCAACGTGCTTACCTGTTGTGGAATGGCAAAACAAATTCTGTTTCATGAATGTGGTGGGATACTATTGTGCCATTAAAAATGATGAAATGGATAGTTTGAGAGCAAACTGGGGAGACTTTTGTGAACTAATACAGAATAATATGAACAGAACTAAGAGAATGATTTCTAAACTTTATAGCATTATGAAGAAAACCATTTTAAAGACAAATACTGAATAATGCAGTAATAAACTATAATTCCAGAAGAATGAAAATGAAGCACCTACCTCCTTTCAGAGACATGCTGGACTTAAAGTACAGAATGAGATATACATATATGAACAAAGCCAGTGTGAGAATTTGTTTTGTTTAACATTCATTATGAAAGTTTCTTTTTATTTTATTTTTTTGTTAAATGCTTAGTTGTAGGAGAGTGGGGGAGAAAGAAAAATATGCTTTTTGATGGTTAGAAAAGATAAAATGGCAAGTAGAGATCGGATGCTCTGACTTTTTTGGACTCTCTTCTGTTACTTTGAAGAAATAGGATTAGGGATGTTGGAGGGAGAGAATATAAACACACATTAATTTAAAAAAAGTGATTGGGGACTAAAACTCATATTCCTTTGATGACTGTGCCTTAATAATAAGATAAAATAGTGGATGGAACACTGGGTATGTAACCATGGATCCTAACTTTGAGTGTGAGTCACACTGGGCATCTCACTACTCCTGCATGAGCCTTACGTTTCCCATCATAGTATTAAAGAATCTCAAAAATGAAAGGCGACTTAGTCCAACTAACATGGGACTGAGGATTCCTGCTATAGCCTTTTATGAAGTCAAAATGAAAAATTATATATCAATTGTTTTATAAATCTTGAGTTCTGGGGTTGCCACAGACACTTAACATTTATTAACCTTGGGTGAGTCATTTAACCCCAATTGCCCTGCCTTCCCCTCTCCAAAGAAAAAATGCAGGAAAAAATAAATCTTAAACTCTGTATGAATGTGATTGTTATTATACTTTAGGCCATCATAGCGACATTAGAGGGAAAGAGAAGGGAAGAAAATACAACTACATGATGAAGTTTTGGATGGCTTTAATAATCTCTTAGAGAAAGAGACATGAGGGTAAATGAGTGGCAGGTAAAGTGGTAGCACCAGCTTGAGAGTCAGTAGAATGGGATCACAATTCCTGCTTGAACCTTATGAAAACTTGCTTGGGGTATATTACAGAAAGAACTATTATTCTCACTTTCTCTGGGCTATCTCCTAATTCTGCCCTATCCTCCTTTGTGACTTCTCTGGTTTCTCTCACCTGGAATCACAGAAACTTGACTTGAAATAGCTTTTAGAGATGAGATTTCAGGGTGTTTTTTTCCCTAGTGGCCAAGGGTGTGGGGAAGGAAGGAAAGTAGAGCTGGATGTGAGTGTGCAAGATACAGGTAAAAATGTTGACTTAAAAGATCTAATAATCATTTACATAGCACTTGATATAACCTTGTCTCATCGATCCCTTTAAAAACTCTTTGAGCTAGGAAGTACAAACCTCATTTTGCAGATGAGGAAATTCATGACTTGATAGCGAGCAAGTTTCAGTCAGGATTGAATTCACATCTTTGTGATATCAAGTCCAACAAACTGTTCATTACACTATTTTACTCCTGATTCTCTCAACTTTCTCTATTATGCCATAGAAACCTCTTCATCCAGGAAGTTCATTTCTCCCCCGGACTTCACATATTGTAAATACCCCCTTTCCTAGTAGCCTCTCCCTCTGATTGACTGGGTCTTCCCAGAATTTGCATTTTCAGGAAGATGCCCAGGCCAGCCATTTTTACATTCCTCTCCAGACTCTGCAGATGATTGTCTGGACTTTCTCTATAATGGTCCCCTGCTGCATGGTCCCCTTCATCTTCACCCACCCCCATCTTTGTATCCTCAGCATTTGGCGCAGCATCCGACACACACACACACACACACACACACACACACACACACACACACACACACACACACACACACTTAATAAATAATTGTTGACTCATCTTAATATCTCAAATATTCAAACTCTCATCTAGAGAAAACTGTACCTAGCTATTGAACTTGTGGTAGAACTGGATCCCCACATTCCTGATACTTCCTAGTCAACTAGCTGGGAATATTTTAACGTTTCTAAGGGCTGAAAATATAAAATTTGGCAGAAATGTGAGGAACTTCTGGTTACCTCTTTTGTAATTTACGTCTTGCCATCTTGCTGTTTTGCTTGATACATTCTTGATACATGGTTCTGTTTGGGGGCTCTAAAACTTCAGAAAGTTATTTTATGTGGTAGGATGGTCCTTAAATCTGATTACACCCAGATATGAGTCTATCTATATATCTATTCATGTATATGGGCATGTATATATGTATGTAAAAACATACACACACACACAAACACACACACACACACACACACACACACACACACACACACACACATATATATATGGGGAGGAGGGCAGAGTAAAGTCCCAGTTGAATATATGACAGTATAGCTTACTAATTTCTATAACATTTAATCTTTAAATGACACATTTCTCAAAAGGTGAAGAAAATTCAGCCCAGGTAACTCAGTTGTGAAAAATGTATTCCTGTTGCTTTTTAAAGTAAAATAAGATAGCATTGTCTGTCCTGAAATAATTGTTGCTTTAATTTTAGAATGGATGTAGATTTTAGAATAAAGAACTGTCTTAGAAATAGAGCAAAACTCAAATGTTTAAAAAACCCAACAAAACTTAAGTAATAAAAAGTGAACTTTTGTGTTTCAGATGGCAAAGGAAATGCCAATTTTCACAATTTACATCTTTATTTAGCTGCTAAATTCCATTCCCTGGCCAAGACTGGGCTATACAATAACAAAACACTTACTTCAGCATCTACAACATTTTAAAGCCCTGTTTCAACAGATGTAATTCCTGGCATAACTAAACTCTTTGCCAGAACTTTTTGTGACATTCCGGCAAGACCAAGCCGGAAATATATTTTCTTCAGTCTAAGAACTTCAGGGAAGAAAAAAAAAAAGAGAGGGAGGGAGGAAAAGGGAAATAGGAAAGGGGGAGGGAGGGGAGAGAGAGATTGTAACTTGGGACACAATGGGCCTTTCATTGCTCTACAACCATTCATTGCCATGCTGAGGGTCAGAATTAAGAGGCAGAGAACATTAGAGAAGTTTACTGCTGCTGATTCACACAGCTCATACCCCTGCATATTTCATGGTATTTCCCCCCCTCTTTCTACAAGTACTGGCTGAATTATCAGTGTCACACTTTCACTTGCCCATGCTATTCATGTACAGAAGGTTGGCTCTCTTCCCCTTTCTAATATAGTTGACCCAAATTGGCAGTCATAAAGACCACCCTCGAGCCTCATTTCCCTATTCATTTCTATGCTCACCTCAATACCTGCTGACTTAAACAAAGGAATTCTGTTGCTTTTAAAATATCCAAACTACCCAACTTATGTATATCCCCTTCAATACTCATGGGACCAGGTGTCAGTGCAAATGACGAATCATATGAAGTGGTTACATTATTTAGATTCTTACTGTTTTGACTTATGATATATGTAAAATATGATCATTGGTTCCATCTCAAAGGAAAAACGTGTCAATCTGAATAATTTCATAAGATCTATTATTCACATTAATTGGGAAGTAAATGTATATACATATGAATAAGAATTTGTGAATAATGAAATTGGAGCTTTGGCAGCACCAACTTAATTTTCTGAGTGTGAAAGTTTAGAAATATTTGTTGGATGAAGGGTATCATTATGGTTTATTTGTCTTTGGCTCTCTACCAATACTTGTAGAACCTGGCACAGAAAAGGCATTTCATAAAACCCAAATGAATGGATGGATGGCTAAAATGGGTTAGCATGAAGTACAGAAGCTAAATTATACCATGGTTTGGATCTCTGATGATAATATTAGGCAACGAATGCCTAGATGATCCTGAAATCCTAGAATCATGAATTTACAGAATTAGAAACTCAGAGGTCAAGGGAGGCAAAGCCAATATGGAAGAGTAGAAGCACAAACTTGGTGAGCGCTTCTGCTCCAACCACTTCCAATACCTGTAAAAATATGACTCTAAACAAATTTCAAAGCTACTGAACCCACAAGGTGACAGAGAAGAACAAATCTCCCACTGAAGACAGTCCAGCAGGCCAACAGAAAAGGTCTATCACAGCATGCTAGAAGCCTTGCACAGTCCCATAAGGGCCGTTAGCTTCCATCCCCAGGGTGGCCACAACAAGCAGTGGCCAGAGCAGACTCCAGGAGAGTGAATCATCAGCAGCTGTGAAAGATTCCAGACTTTTCAACCCATAAATGCCAAAGACATAGTAAAAGGTCAGTGTGGAACTCTGTTGGAACAGGAGGGGAAGGAAGAGCATGGTCCAACCCCTGCCCCCTGGGAGAGAAGTTGTGGAGGTGTGGTGGCTGTGTAGGCTGCCCCTTGGCTGCTTCCAGAGCTCCTGGCATGTAGGTTGTAGAAGGACCAAATGACCATTCAGAAGGTAATCACTTTGGCTTTAACCTACTTATATCTAGATCACTTGGGTGGATGTGGTGTGTGTCCAGTGAGCCAGAGCTTGTGGGGGCTGTAAAGAGGGTACCTTCCTAATATCTCTGGCAGCTGTGAAAACCCCAGAAACTTGGGACAAAGCTCTCTCCACTCTGGAAACAGAGCTTTACCATGGCAAAGAGTTCAAAAGTCAAGTAATTGCCCGGGATTATGAGCAAGCTGAGGAAGCACAAACAGACCATACAGTCCTTTTTTGGGGACAGAAAGGTTCAAGGCATGGAGCAGGAGGAGGACATCTAAGTCAGAACTCCTGCATCAAAAGCCTCTAAGAAAAATATGAATTGGTTAGAGGCCATGGAGGAGCTCAAGAAGGATTTTGAAAATCAAGTAAGAGAAGTAGGGGAAAAATTGGGAAGA
Source organism: Gymnobelideus leadbeateri (assembly GCA_011680675.1). Classification (NCBI taxonomy): domain Eukaryota; kingdom Metazoa; phylum Chordata; class Mammalia; order Diprotodontia; family Petauridae; genus Gymnobelideus; species Gymnobelideus leadbeateri. The sequence continues at coordinate 38,513 of WOXC01009637.1, read as the reverse complement.
GAAATGAGAATGATTCAAGAAAATCATGAAAAGGAAATCAACAGTCTGCTAAAGGAGACCCAAAAATACACTCAAGAAAATAACACCTTAAAAATAGACTAAGTCAAATGGCAAAAGAGGCCCAAAAAGCCAATGAGGAGAATGCCTTAAAAAGCTGAATTTGCCAGATGGAAAAGGAATTTAAAAAACTCATTGAAGAGAATAATTCCTTCAAAATTAGACTGGAGCAATTAGAAAGTAATGACTTTATGAGAAATCAAGATACTATAAAAAAGATCCAAACAAATGAAAAAAAATGAAGGCAATGTGAAGTATCTCATTGGAAAAACCACTGACCTGGAAAATAAATCCAGGCGAGATAATTTAACAATTATTGGGCTACCTGAAAGCCATGATAAAAAAAAGAAGCTAGGCACCATCTTTCAAGAAATTATCAAGCAAAATTGCCCTGCTATTCTAGCAACAGAGGGCAAAATAGAAATTGAAAGAATTTACTGATCGCTCTTGAAAAATGTCAAAAAAAGAAAACTAGGAATATTATAGTCAAATTCCAGAGTCCCCAAGTCAAGGAGAAAATACTGCAAGCAGTCAGGAAGAAACAATTTGAGTATTGTAGCAACACAATTAAAATAACATAAGACCTAGCAGCTTCTATGTTAAGGGATCAAAGGGCTTGGAATATGATATTCTGGAGGTCAAAGGATCTAGAACTAAAACCCACCCAGCAAAACTGAGTATAATGCTAGAGGGGAAAATATGGTCATTCAGTGAAATAGAGAATTTTCAAGCATTCTTTGTTTTGTTTTGTTTTGTTTGGAGGGGCAATTGGGATTAATTGACTTGCCCAAGGTCATATGGCTAATAAGTGTTAAGTTCAAATCTGAGGCCAGATTTGAATTTTCAAGCATTCTTTTTTTTTTTAAATTTTTTTAAAAAGCAATTGGGGTTAAGTAACTTGCTCAAGGTCACACGGCTAGTCATTATTTAAGTGTGGGTGCTCATTTTCTGAGGCCGGATCTGATCTCGGGTCATCCCAACTCCGAGGCCGGCACTCTTACTCACTGCGCCACCTAGCCGCCCCTTTAGGGCAATTGGGGTTAAGTAACTTGCCCAAGGTTACAGGGCTAGGTTTTTGTTTGTGTGCATTAAGTGTCTGAGGCCGGCTCCGAACTCAGGTCCTTCTGACTCCAGGGCCAGCGCTATTCACTGCGCCACCTAGCCGCCCCATATTTTCAAGCATTCTTGATGAAAAAACCAGAGCTGAACAGAAAATTTGACTTTCAAATACAAGAAGCAAGAGAAGCATGACAAGGTAAACAGGAAAAAGAAATCACAAGGAACTTATTAAAGTTGAACTATTTACATTTCTACATGGAAAAATGATAATTGTAACTCATAAGACTTCTCAGTATAAGGATAGTTGAAGGGAATAGATATGTATATATACATATGTATATATACATATGTATATATGTATACATATGTATATATATACATATGTATACATATATACGTATGTATATATACATACGTATATATGTATGTATAGGAGGCTGTATGTATATATAAATACATATGTGTGTGTGGGCATATGCATGTTTATGTGTACATAGACAGAGGGCACAGGGTGAGTTGAATATGAATGATGATATTTAAAATTAAGAGGTGAGAGAGGAATTTATTGGGAGAAGGAGAAAGGGATAGATAGATTAGGGTAAATTATCTCATAAAAGAGGTAAGAGAACTGTTATAATGGAGGGGAAGAATAGGAAGGTGAAAGGGAATGGGACAACCTGATTCTCATTGAATTTGGCTTAAGGAGGGAATATCATACACACTTAATTGGGTATCTTACCCTACAGAAAAATAGGTGGGTAGGGGATAAGAGGGGGGATAGAAGGGAGGGCAGATTGGGGGAGAGGATAGTTAGAAGCAAACATTTTTGAAAAGGGGTAGGGTCAAAGGAGAAAATAGAATAAGTGGGGGGCGGGATAGGATGGAGGGAAATATAGTTAGTCTTTCACAATATAACTATTATGGATATGATTTGGGTATCTACACATGTACAACCTATATTGAATTGCTTATCTTCCCAATGGGGTTGGGTGAGGAGGGAAGAAGGGAAAATAATCTGGAACTCAAAAGTTTTAAAAACAAATATTAAAAAAAATTTTTTTACATGCAACTGGGAAATAAGATATACAGGCACTGGCATATAGAAATCCATCTTGTCCTACTAGAAAGTAGGGGAGTGATGGGAGAGGATATAAGAGAGAACAGATTGGGGAAAGCGGTATCCAGCAGGCTTGCTATTTTGGGGTAGGGTTAGAGGAAAGATAGGGAGAAAAAATTATAATTTAAAATCTTGTGGAAATGAATCTTGAAAACTAAAAATAAATAAATTAATTAAAAACAAAACTAAACAAAGAAACTCAGAGGTCATCTAGTCAGGAGATGTCAACTTATGGCCTAGGGCTGCAAGCTGCCACAAAATACCTGAGTATGGCCTGAACTTGATTAAAATATATTTGGGAAATATTTAACAAAATAAATTAAAATTCAATGCAATATAGATAATAGTAATTTGTGTTTTTAAAAGTCACTACATGGCCTTCAAGGATGTTTTTTGATTTGATTGTGATACTACCAATCCAGTCTTACCTGAACCTAGACAAGAATCCCATCTATAATCTACTTGACATGTGGTCATCCAAATTTTGCTTGAAGGATTCCAGCAAGGTTGTGCCCACTCTTTTCAGAGGAAGCCCCTTTCATTTTGGGATAAATCTAGTTGTAAGGAAGTCTTAATCCAAATCTAAAATTGTTATTGCAACTTGCCCCTATTGTTTGCAGTTCTGTTCTATACTGTTAAGTAGATCAATTCTAATTCACCTTCAGGTAAGGGCCCTTTTTTGAAGTACTGGAAGTCAACTAATACTTATTTCTCCTAATATCACCCCTCTTCATTTTTTCTTTTCCTTGTTAAACACTCCTAATTCCTTCAAGCAGTCCTCATGTGACATAATCTAAAAGCTCATCCATGTCATGTTCTCCCTTTTCTCTTCTCTCTCTAGATCATCATCTTTCTAAAGTGGAATAGTTGGTGGCTCAATGGATAGAGAGTACTAGACCTGGAGTTGGGAATATCTAAGTTCAAACTCACTCTCACATACTTCCTAGTCATGAGAAGCCTGGGGAAGTTACTTAACCTCTGATTGCCTGAGAAAATGGATCCACTGGGTATATCAGAGAAGGAAATGGCAAACCACTACAGTATCTTTGCCAAGAAAACCCCAAAGGACATTACAAAGAGTTGGATGTGAATGAAATGACTAAACAACAAATGTAGTGACCAGAACTGAAAACAATACTCTTGGTATGGTCTGATTAGGTGAAGATTAGAGAGGATTATCACTTGCCTAGTCCTGGATGTTATTGTAGATTAAGACCAAATTTCTCTTGAATACTATACCTCACCATTGAGTCATATTGAGTTTATGGCATACAAATACCCTAATTTTTTCCAGGTGAACTTAGATGGACTTCCTATATTTTATTTGTGAAGTTGATTATTTGAATGCCTGTAAGGCTTCATGTTCATCCCTATTAAATTACATTTTATAATATTTGGATCAACATACTAGGTTGTTAAAATCTGTTTGGCTCTCGAATTTCTCATGTGGTGAATTGAGTTTTGATATCCTATGTTGACATCATTTATGAATTTGATAAATGAGCCATTTATGCCATCATCCAAAGCATTGATCAAAATGCTAAAAAGCAGACCTGGGCACAGATCCTAGGGATACTTGCCTACTTCTTTCTCCATTCTTTCTCTAATAAGTCTTTTTGGGCAGCATTTAACTGATTATAAATCCAGCTAGCTCTACTGTCATTTACCCCACCTTTGTCCCCAAGCGTTGTGGACAATTTGGTCAAAATACTTTGTGAGAGAATTTGGTCAAATACTTTGTGAAAATCTAGGGATATATGAAAAAAATTTCTCATGTTATGCTTTGTGAAAATTTAGTGAGATGTATTTGTATATAGTGAGGTGTGATGTATACTTGTATGTGCATATACATGCATATATATCATGCACATATATGCACAGGTATATAAATGTATATACACACAGATATGTATATAAACTTATACATTTATATTTGTGCATATGGAAATGCATTTCCCTAGATTTCCACAAAATATATCATTAGGGATTTTATCATATATTCCTATTCATAAAGTATTTGATAAACATCTCTCAGGTTAAAATGTACAAGGTTTTCCAAGAGTCTTAGTGCAATTTTAAACTTTAATAGCTTTGGACCACTGTACACACTCATATGTATACACATATTTGCATACATTTATATGATGCATAAATTTATATATACACATAAACACGTGTATGTGGATTTATATGCACACACATACAATATATATACAATATTTCATTTGCTATATTAGTCTAGTTACATCACGAAAAACAAAACAAAACAAAAAGAGAATTTGGGTTAGTCTGGCATACATGATGATGTTCTGATGAATTTTTTTTTTTTTTGATCACTGATGGAATTTCTACAGGTTCACTAACCATCCCTTTAAAAAAATATATTTTATAATTTTATTAGGAAATAAAGTTAGGTGACTAGATCCCTGGGCCTGGGATTAGGAGGACTTGAATTCAGACCTGGCCTCAGACATTTACCAGCTACATTACCCTGGGGAAGTAACAACCTCAGTTTATCTTAGCTTCCATATCTGTAAAATGCAGAAAATAATAGCACTTATCTTTGAGGATTGTTGTGGCCTGTTACTTGGCACATAGTAAGCTCTTTATAATGTTAGCTATTTTATTATTGTTCTCACGCTATTAATCATGTTTTTCTTTTGCTTTGGAGAACTGATAAAACTATGCTGAGAACATGTGACTAAGGCTTGGAATACAGTAAATTCTGGGAAGAGGAAGAAATTTCCAGAAATGGACAATCAAGAGTAATTTCTTTTCAGGCCAATCCACAGTGATCCACACCTCCTACATTACAAATTAATACTGTTCCACCAAGGGTGTGGAATGGAGGTATAGAAGTTTTTTCATTCTCTGGAACCATTGATAGGTAGACATTTACTTGACACTTTTGTCCAGTGGAATGGATTCTATAAATAGTTGTGTGAGTGTTGGGTTTCCTCCAGGTGATGCTGATGAATCTTGTTCAGCAAAAAGAATACGACTTTCCTTATTTCCATGAAAAGCCTAGGGGCATTATGCTATAATGAGTTGATATCTATGAAAATTCTAAGGACAAGGAAGCATATTTAAGGCAAGAAGGACTAAAAAGAATGGATAGACAGGCAATGCGAATTAATTGTGTGACTCAACAGCTTAAGACCTGAAAGTTTTCTAAATCTCTTTTGGTAGTGATTATACTGAGAATAAGTATTCTCAGGTCCAGTAGATTCTGAAGTTTTTTTATTTTTATTTTTATTTTTTTTGCCTTTTGGAGGGCAATTGGGGTTAAGTAACTTGCCCAAGGTTACACGACTAGGTTTTTATTTGTGTGTGTATTAAGTGTCTGAGGCCGGATCCGAACTCAGGTCCTTCTGACTCCAGGGCCGGCGCTCTACTCACTGTGCCACCTAGGCGCCCTGATTCTGAAGTTTTCAAACAGCACCAAGAAAATTATGTTTAACTTGGTGTACTACAATTTTAGTCTCCTAAAATGTTTGACTTTGGGAAATGAGAAAACCTCCAGAGGAGGGTGATCAGAGTGGTAAAGGAATTCTAACCCCAATCATATTAAAAATGACTGAAGTAATTATGGATAGTAACAGAGAAGGTTTGGGCACCTGAAGTGGTGTAATGAATAGTGTGCCATATCTGGAATCAGGAAAACTTATTGTTCTGAATTAAAATCTGGCCTCAGATACTTACTTGCTGTATGACCTTGGGCAAATTACTTAATCCTGTTTGCCTCAATTTTCTCATCTATAATATGATCTGGAGAAGGAAATGACAACCCCCTCTTAGTATCTTTGCCAAGAAAATCCTAAACAGAGTCATGAAGAATTGGACACTGCTGAAAAACAACTGAACAACAACAAAGAGAATGTTGAGTATGGCTATGAGAGATGTTCTTAAATATTTCAAGGACTGTTATTCAGAAGAGAGATTAGACTTCATACCTATAGATGCAACAGGACAAATGAAAGCCATTATGTAAAAGAAGGCAAATTCTGGCTCAGTAGAAGGAAGTTCTTCACAATTAGGGCTATCCAAAAATGCATACTCATCCTTGTGTGAGATGCTGTGAAGGAGATTCACATATTGGGAAGTGGATTCATTTGAGAGATCTACAGATTACTTTCTTACTCTGAGATTCTTTGATTGACTGCTTTCAAAGAAATATTTGATGCCCAAACCGCACTGGACAGAATTTAGTCTCTTTGATGATATAAACTGTAGTCCCTGATCCTTTTGTACTTCAGTGTCATTTTTATGTAAAACAGTAACATTTACTATAGTGGAAGTGTTGATTAATAGACAGCTGGATAAATTGGTCTCTAATATGTACTAATTCCAGCTGTTCAATTTACAGAGACAGTTCCCTAATTGAATAAAGAAATGTTTTGGCCAAAATTAAATGGTGCATATTGTTAGATGTGTCAATGGCCAAACCAGTTAAGTTTTTTCTCCTTTATTCTCTGAGTGTTGTACCAGGAGTTCTAGTAGCAAGAGGACTGGGTGTCCTTTCACAATTATCACTGTCTTTTGGCCTCAAGCCTCTGTTCTATGGGTAATGATCCTAATAGAGCACATGGCAGGTTGACTCACCTTTTAAACATGTTGGATCCATGATATCATCGATTTGAGCATTCCCTTTAATGGTACTGATTCTTTTTGATTCTTGTCTATGTCCTTCCACAAAGGGTTGAGATAACCCTCATTCTGGAGGCTTTCTATGGATCCTGTAAAATAATGTGGGTACCAGTGTAACAACTGAGGTCTCTATCATTCCTTGCTCTCACAGCATGATAGGTCCTTTGAAACCACATATCTCCAAGTTGAAATCTGTTGTTTCATTTCTTGTGTGTAAAGCACCTACTCTGTTTCAGGCACTAGCCTAGTTACTGGGGATACAAGCACAAGGAGAGAAACAGTCCTTATTTACAAGCAACTTGTATTCTAATGGAAGAGATGATAAGTAGACATATAAGTATATAAAGTATAAATATGAAGTGAAAAAATACAATTATCCTACCTATCTATACACATATACATATACATATACACATACACATATACCCAAAGTTAAATATGATGGAGTTTGGAGAGAGGGCACTAGCAGAGGGGTTAGGAATCATCATGCAGAAGATAGTGCTTAGACTACATCTTCAAGGAAGAAAGGGACACGTGAAGTAAGCAAAAGTAAGACAAGATTGTTTGCAAGGCTTGAAGGTGGGGGGGAACCAGTATAAGGACCTGGAAAGGGGTACGAGGAACAGATTGAAGGCTAGTTTGACTGGATTGCTGAGTGTTAGAGATATAGCAATGTCCAGGGAGTCTGAGAATAAAGGTTACGGCCAATGTGTCAAAGGCTTTCAAACCAAAATAGAGATTACTTTTGATTCTAGAAGCATTAGTAAACCACTGGAGTTGGTTTGATTTGGGAGACACGTGGTCACACTTAAATAAATTACTATGGTTGCTGTGTTGAAAGGACTGTACTGGTGAAGACTGGAGGCAGTGAGACCAATAATCAAGTCAATTGATTGTAGAGGTTAAACTCAGGTGAGAGTTGTGTGAGTGGAGAGAAGAGATCAGATGTAAGAAACATTATAAAGGTAATATGCTGTAGCTTGCTCCTATCTGCCATATTTCCAAGACCCTTTGGGTCATCAACTATTTTGATTCTTTAGAGCTTGTGATATTATATGATTTGCAGTTATTTAGTTTTTTCTGAAGAATATTTGCGTTAAAACTTTGGTTTAAATCACCTTCAGGCACATTAAACTGAACTGTACCAAGAGAGCTTTAAGAACATTACTCCTGGGTTACCCTGTTCTGAGTCATTTATAAATGAGAGAGGTATAACCAGCTGAGAGACTGAAGAGAAGTGGTAGCTTAGTGAAAAAAAAAATTATTGTTTGTTGGTTCCTTGAAGGAAATGGCAAACCACTCCAGTGTCTTTGCCAAGAAAATCCCAAATGAGGTAATGAAGGGCTGGTCACAAATGAAATGCCTGAACAACAACATTGTCGGTTAGGTCAGGAGGAGAAATAATTTCTGGTGTTTCCAGTATGAAAGTTACAGAAAAAGGTAAAAATTGAACTAGTTGCCCAGTAAGGCATTTCCATTCTAAGTAAAATTCACTATTCTCCTTAAATAATACAATATTATGAAAGGATAAACAGTCAGAAAATAGAGTGCTCCATAATGAGTATTTCCCTAATTATAGTCTGGTAAGATGGTAAGATGGTAAGAATGGTTGGCTTCCTAGAAGGACCTGCTATACTGAGTGGTATATAGGCTGATTACCCTGCAGTTTATCAATCCTGCATTGTATACATCTGTCCCAGTTGCTGAAGTAATATTTTAATCTTTGCCTTTGGTTAGGAGAAGTCTTGTCCACTGGTATTACTAAAGTCCTTTTCTATACTATATTGTCACCTAAAGTTATACAGGTGTTGGTTTTGGCCCAATTATATGTTTGGATAACCCAGTGGGTATTGCTATCCCTGGCTTGTCACAAATACTCTTTGACAAATCAATCAGGCAATTTCCTTCTTGAGTTAGCTAATATCAAGGTTTCCACAGGGTCTAACGCTTTCAATAGTTTATCTGTTGTTCCTCTGAGTCTCTTCTGTCTAGTTGCAACTCTCCAACCTTTGAATTATGTAGAAGGCAAAAGCAGGAGTATGATTTTTTGTTTGCCTCACAGTGATGCTGTAGGGAAGAAACCTTTTCACATGTGGATTGGACTAGGTAGACAGCAAAATGCATACTATTGTTAAAAGTATGTATAATGGATGCACACTTTTTCCTTGGGAGCTTCACTCATTGTACTGAATCTAAAGAAGTCTTTACTAATGACTGGTATCCTTTCAGTACTTCTAGAATGTGCCTACGTCAAATTGTTGGTTGATGAGCTGGACCATACCTTTTACTGTCATTAGATCTTGTATGCACATAAACCAATGATAAAGACAGTCATTATTAGGCAGATTCTGCCTAACCTCAATAATATCAATTGAAGCTACATTCCAGATGCACTTCCAGTGACCCATGCTTTAGCATTTACAAATGTCTATGCTTCTTAGAAATAACATGCCTATTGTTTGAGGCTGTTGAGAATATTTGCATTGATATTTTTAAGTACTTAGCACAGAGAAGTGCTAAGTATTGAGAAGTCAACAAATATTTAACAAAGAAGTCCCATGTAAGTGAATAGTGTATAGCTCTTAGAGTCAGGAGAGCTGGGTTTTCCTCTTGGCTTTGACAGCAGTTGTGTGACCATGGGGAAGTCACTTAACTTATTTTGAGTTTGACTCTATTTCCTCATAGCAAAAGGGAGATAGTATTATTTATACTATCTGCTTGACAGTATGGCTGTAGAAGACATTTTATCAATCTGAAAGGGCCATCTAAATATGAGTCATTATTATCTACTATACAGAAATTAGTCTTTTTTCACAGAATAGTAAGTAAGCTATTATTTTTCAAGAATGCTTTCAGAAAAATAAATTCTGGCAAATCAACTAGTTTAATTAAAAGATAACACATGTGGATGTACATTTTTGTATATTGGCACCCTATTGGAAAAGTTAAAATGCATTTAAAATGAAAACTTTATGAGATAAAAATAAATCTTTCTTTAGCATCCAGAAGGGATTTGAGATATGTGCTGAGTTTCAAGGTCGTGAATTTGAATGTTTTTTTAATTGCTGTTTTGAATTTTGATTAAATTGGAATTTATTATATAGTTATCCTGATTTTAATGACCTCTAATAATATGTATTCAAGAAGAAAGCAGAGAAAGGTTCTGTGTAGTGCCAGAAAGACTCTTGATTCAAAGTCTCACTTATAAAAAATTTGAGAATCATAATTTGTTATCTAAATTTTTCACACATACACACACATTGAAGAGTCAATCCAATAACATGTTATTTATTTCCAAAATTAGCTTTTTTTTTTTGCTATAACAATTGGGTATGTGTTGAGCATTCCATCATCTTGGCAACTGTTGCCGTAATTATCAAATGGCAACCCTTGATCAAATACTTGGGTTGTATTTTACCCACCCCGCCAAGAACCTTGGCAACATCTTGATTCAATTGAAAACATAAGTGCAGCAGCAGAGATACTAATGCTACAGAGAAGATTCTGAGAGCTCCAAGTGAATAAAGCTAATTATCATGGTAGCGAATGGAGCATGTGTGGGTATATCTGAGATCTAAAAATGTACAGTAAAATATGTTTTAAAACTTTGACTAATGGCAATCCCTAGTAACTGGATGACTTGAAGCTTTAATTAATAGGCATTTCATAACCCATTTTCTCCTGGATTCCCTCTTTAGGAAAAGAGATTGCTGCAAAATAAATTGATTTTTAAAAAAAAATCCGAATTTCAAAGTCAGGATTATAAGCAGAATTAGCAATCAGAATTCTTTCTCCAGGGTCAAATTCATGTGGAGGGATGGACAGTAATGAGGGGTGGTGGTAGAAAGGGAGTTAAAGATTGACAGGAGCTGAAAATACAATCTGACCACATGTACGATTATTTTGGAAGCTGGCATGGCTTATGCCGAGAAAGACTTTGCCCCAGTGCCTCTTCAGGGGTGACAAAGGAAATGCAAGTTCTAAGAAAGGCGCACCACAGCAGTGGAACCTGAGGTAGAAGTGGTTAGAGGCTCATAGGGTCAATGTGGAGAGGAAGTACCTCACCATCTCCAGATGTAGGAGCCTTGGGGCAAAATCCTAAACTCCTGGTTAGAGTTATATCTTTTATTATAAGCATTTCATAACAAATCTGGTAAAACTCTGTTTGTTTGGATCCTGAGTAAATGAGCATTTAAGGTATATTAGTCCTAATTCTGAAGACTCCAAATGGGAGTCCTGGACTCAGCAAAATCATTCAGCATGAGGTCACTTTGATTGCACCTTTTGCATTCACATGTTCTAGAATCTACAAGGAAAATTGCTTTCAGAAATATAATATTAATAGTAGACATGTTCAGATAATTCTTAGTAATTAAAAATAACTTTCCTTATAATCTTCTGAAGTAGACTGCAGAAATACAACTATCCTTCATTCCTCCATCACTCCCTCTTCTGCCCTTGCACCACTAGCTGCTTCCATCCCACCTTATCTCCAACACCTGCAATATTCTTCCTTGTAAAATTCTAAATTTCTTCAACATTCAGATGAATCCAAGCCCTCTTGTATGGCGCCTTTCAGCCAGTTTTTAGTGTTTCTCCCACCACCATCACTTTGTAATTTATTTTATATATTTCTAGGCATGTTCATGCTTATCTCCCCTGATGAAATATAAACTCATTGATAGAAAAATTGTTTTGATACTTATCTTTGTATCCCCAGTGCTTGCATAATATCTGGCATCCAATAGGAACTTAGTGACTTTTAATTGATTATCCAAAATTTATGTAGGTCAGGTTTCAAGCCTGGAGTATTTTGTATAAACCCTCCTCACTGGTAGAGAGAATGATGACTTGGCATTGTTGATTACTTCTGAGGCAGAATTGGTGCAAGAGCATTGGTAGGAAGAACCTTTTTTCTTTCCTTCTGGAGAGACAGAGATAGAGACAGAGGATATATATACACATACATATACATATATGTTACATATATAATATATATGTATATTAGATATATACGGAGAGAGAAAGGTGTGTGTGTATATATATATATATGTATATATATATATATATATATATATAGAGAGAGAGAGAGAGAGAGAGAGAGAGAGAGAGAGAGAGAGACTGATTGATGTGGTTCTAGACCCTTTTTGGGAAGAGAGAGAAAAAATGAGGAGCTAGGAAGAGATACTTTGGAAGGCAGACTTGCAAAAGACAGTTCTTCAATATGTTCCAAATTTCCAGTTTGCCTCCTCCAGAGAGATGTCAGAGAATTCCCAGTTGAGGGAGATATGGGCCTCTTTTATGGTTGATCCGAGCTATCTTACTCCCAGTGGGAGAGCTCATTCACTTTACATATCTAATGATACATTCTAATACACTAAAAAACTTCCCTGATTTTGTTTAACTGCTTGGATAAGTACTTTTACTTATCATTCACCATTTTGATGATCTTGAGTGTAACTAACATTTGATGGGAAGGAGTCAAGGCTGCAGTTATAATCTTGGGGTTCTCTTTAAGTGATAGCAACCATAGAATTTAGCTCTGAAGCTTTTGAACCTAAAGACAATGTATGTCCTTAGGCTAATAATATTTGAAAGATAGATAGAGTTCTAGTCCAAATATCCCCTCCAGAGAACAATGTATCCCTCCTTGTGTCTCCTTGTCTTGCTCCCCTCAAGTTAGGAATAAATATCCCTTGAAGAGGGATGGGCAAGATTCTAGTGATGTCTCCTGACGATTCTTATTTTGGCAACCCATGTGGACATATACATTTGCATGTGCAGCACACAGACTTTATATTTACAAGTAACAAAACAGATTGAGAAGTTAAACGGCTTGTTTGTGGTCAAATGTCTAGTGAGTGTCAAATGTCTCGTAGCTTCAAGCCAGGACTTTTGTCTCCATTGTGCCTAGCAAAATTCTGAATGATCAAAAAGATATTTGGTTGTCTTTATCACATTATATTTACTCAATTAAAATTGCTAAATGATATGATTGCTGAAGATTTTCAACAAAAAAGATGGGCTCAAAAAGGGCCTTTTGTTTAACTCAGAAAATACTACTAATACAATTATCCTATCCCCCAAATATTTTTGTTAATTTGAATTTTGTACTAATATATGAAATCATGCCACTTTTCTTTTTTGTAAATATTATTTATTTTTCCCAGTTACATATAAGGATAGTTTCTGACATTTATTTTTATAAGATTTTGAATCTTAATTTTTCTCATTTGTCCCATCCCACCTCCCAAAGGCAACAAATAATTTAATATAGGATATTACATGTCTAATCATGTAAACCTATTTCCAGATTAGTCATGTTGTGAAAGAAGAAACAGAACAAAAGGGAAAAGCCACAGAAAAGTGAAAATAGTCAGACTCCATACTTCTTTCTCTGGATGTGGATAGCATTTTCCATCATGAGTCTTTTGGATTTGTCTTGGATCATTGCTTAGGAGAGCCCAGTCAACTATAGTTGATCATCACACAATATTGCTATTACTGTATACAATGCTCTCCTGGTTTGACTTGCTTTACTAAGCATCAGTTCATGTAAGTCCAGTTTTTTTTCTGAAATCCACCTAGTTCATCATTTCTTAAAGCACAATAGTATTCTATTACATTTATATACCACAGCTCATTCAGCTATTGTCAAATTGATGAGCATTCCCTCAATTTCCAACTCTTTACCATTATAAAAAAAAAAAGCTTCTATAGATATTTTTGTACATGTAGGTTCTTTTATCTTTTTAAATGATGTCTTTGTGATACAGACCTAGTAGTGGTATTGCTGGATCAAAGGGTATGCACGTTTTTATGGCTGTTTGGGCATAGCTGCAGATTTCTCTCCAGAATGATTGGATCAGTTCACAACTCCACCAATAATGCATTAGTATCCCAGTTTTCCCACATCATCTCCAACATTTATCATTTTCCTTTTCTTCCATTTTAGTCAATATGATGGGTGTGAGGGCATACCTCAGAGGTGCTTTAATTTTCATTTCTCTAATCAATAGTGATTTAGAGCATTTTTTCATATGGCTATAGATAGCTTTAATTTCTTCTCCTGAAAACTGCCTGTTAATAGCCTTTGACCATTTATCAATTGGGAATGACTTGTATTCTTATGAATTTAACTCAATTCTCTGCATATTTGAGAAAAGAAGACTTTATCAGAAACCTTTGATATAAAAACTGTTTCCCATCTTTACGCTTTTCTTCTAATCTTGGTTGTATTGATTTTGTTTGTATAAAACCCTTTTAGTTCAATATAATCAAACTAATCCATTTTGCATTTCATTGTGTTCTCTATATCTTATTCAGTCATAAATTCTTCATTTCTTCTTAAATCTGACAGGTAAACTATTCCTTGCTCTCCTAATTTTCTTATAGTAATCATCCTTTATATCTAAATCATGTACCCATTTTGACATTACCTTGGTATATAGTGAGAGTTGTTGGTCTGTGCCTAGTTTTTGCCATACTATTTTCCAGTTTTCCCAGCATTTAAAAAAATCAATGAATGAGTTCTTATCCCAGAAACTGAGGTCTGTGGGTTTATCAAACAGTAATTATTATAGTCATTGACTATATTTTTATTTACCTATTTTATTTACATGTGTCTTATTTACCTAATCTATTCCAGTGATCTACAACTCTATTCCTTAGCCTATTCCACAGTTTCCATGATTGCTGCTTTATAATATAGTTTTAGATCTGGAAATACCACCTTTCCTTTTGGAATTTCAGAGTGTCCTCTATGTAGTAGCTAGTTCATTAAATGTTTATTTTTTTTCAGGTCAACACAAGTATTTGTTTTTGTTTTATAGCATGTGAGAGACTACAGAGATTATCAAAGAAAGGTAGAGTATATTCTGAACCCCCTTAGAGCTTATGATCTTGATGGGGGTATATGATTTACCTGTATGAGAGCATTATGGAAGAATACTTCCTCAATGGATCTGAGATCTCAATGGTTAATTCCTCCAATGGTACATTTTGTAATTTCTCTATACCATCCTTTCCTCTGTGATTCTTGTGTATACCCTATCATAAGTCATCCAAAAAGGATTTACCCAATGCCCTTGCATGCTTCTATGAGCCTTTTAACTTTTTCTGCATAGATCTGCACAGAATCTGCACAAGATCCATCTACAGTAACTCTGTCTTATGGGCGTGAAGTGATTTGCCATGGATCACAAGCTAATTATTGTCTAAGAATGGGTTCAGAAAGGATTGTTTCAAAGCTCCTCAAGAGTTGCAAAGGCATGTCAGCTGTCAAGAAAGTTGATTTCATTCATCTTGTCATTTGCCAATGGCACATATGGGTGCTGTTGTTTCCATTGCTTAGCTTTACTTACTAGCACTTAATACTTAAGCTATAATTGCTATGTGCATGTGTATGTGTATAGGAGGGGATAGGGCAAGCTCTTGGGCAGAGAGATTTTTTTGAAGCCAAGTTAAAGGGTTATTAAAGTTGATTCATCAAATCAAAATGTGTTGCATTTTTTCATCTATTTAGTGGATCATTATATGTTAAATAAAATCATTTCTAGAGATTTATTTTTTTTTATTTTACTAACACACATCTGAATGTTGACTTCAGTTTTGTCCATCCTTAAAAATGAAGCCATAACTCAATTCCCTAGACATTGTCCGCTCATTGTTTTTGACCTAATGTTCTGACTTTATGATTCTTTGCCAGTCCTCAGAATTGACAATGAGATTGGGTAAAATTTTCTTTCCAAACTCTTCAGCTTTAAACTTTGTGCAGATAGTAAGCCAAGTAACTGGAAATCTCTGTAGGTGAACCAAGGACATTCTTTTATCTGTCTAGAAGGAACATGATGTTTGAATCACTGGGTGCTCAAAACAACCACAGTACCCAGAAGAAGATAATTTTGTCGTCCTGATTCAATACCAGTGATGGATGAGTCATGTGATGATACATGCAGATGAGATTCATTGTTAGCAAGGCAACCAATAAAGATGTGATTCATCTTCAAAGGAGGGATCACAATATTCATTGCCCTCCTGGGGATACTGTTTGAATTGACTGTGACTTGACAAAAATACCAAGTAATGACAGCACAGGACACCACAAATATGATTAATAGAGGTGGTGATGTTAATGGCATAAGGGACAATTTCAGTGACTGTATCCATTTTTTCTATTTTTTAGTACACAAAATATATTTTGTTATTTTTTTCCCTCCTAAAATGTTTCAATATACCATACAGATGATAAGTACATATCCTGACGATATTAAAGGCATAAAGTACAATTTCAGTGACTACATATTTTCTTTTGCTTTTTGGAGGGCAATTGGGGTTAAGTGACTTGCCCAAGATCACAGGGTAGTTTTTGTGCTAAGTGTCTGAGGCCCTGTTTGAACTCAAGTCCTCCTGACTCCAGGGCCAGTGCTCTATTCACTGTGTACATATTTTTTAATACATTTTTTGGTTATTTTTCACTTTCTAAAAGTTTCAAGTGAGAAAAGTCCATAACTGTGGAATATTTGTACTTGACATTTCAATATGCAATCCATTTTGCCCAAGTTTTATCCTAGGTTGTTTTCTTTTCTCCTTCTATAATCTCTCCTTGGGCAATCTCATTCATACTCACTTTAATTACCACTTTTATACAGAAAATATAATTCCCAATCCAAACATTTGAAATTCAGACCCACATTTCTGGATGTCTATATAATGTGTTTACTAGGATTTCTCATGACTATTTTAAATTCAAAATTGAGCTTAAATCCATTATTTCCCCTGACTTCACTATTTCTCTGGCATGATCATTTGCTTAGTTTTCCAGGTTCTCAACCTTTAAACTATCATTGGACTCTTTCTTCTCTCTTGATTCTAGCATCAGATCATGACATTGACATTCAGTCTCTGCAGCAGTTCTAGAATCTGTCCCCTCCTCCATTTTCCATCAATTCTTTTTTTAATTACCTGCAATATTGCAATAACCTCCTAACAGATCTTTTCCCTTTCCCTTTCTTTCTCTATTTAAGAAAAGCCCATCCTATATGGGATTCATCTGCTTATATTATGTTTTCACCTGCTTATATTATTCCTCTGTTCAAAAGAAACAAACTTCAATGGCTGCCTTTTGCCTGCCATGAAGATGTTGACCTCTTTCCTGGCAATCACAATTCTCCCCAAACTGGTTCCACACTATTTTTACAACCTTATCTCATATTGCTTCCATCTTCAACCAATAAGTGAATTATAATTTATTAAGTGGTGATTATAGTGATTTTAGACAGAAATTCTCAACAGACAAAACATCAACCCTTGTAGATGAATCAACCAGACTCTCTTAAGCATTGATTACTGTGATAAATGAAAAAAGTAAAATACTTTGAGAAAATAAACTTAAAAATTGTATCCTAAAAATCTTTTATTTGTATATATTAAGTTGTCCTTTTGCTGTACTCATTCATCTTACATGATATGGCATGGATTTAATAAGATTTTGACATTTCTTGACCATGAAATCCCACATTACATTGGATTTTGCTTTTCAAACCAGTCTTATGAGGTGAGCATTATTATTTTAGTTTTACAGGTGAGGAAACTCAGACTGAGAGAAGTTAAATGAGTTGTCCACAGTCATAGAACATAGGGAGTATCAGAGTCAGGACTTGAACTGGTGTCTTATTTTTACATGTTTAGAACTCCTTTCCCTGCATTGCTAACTCTCCATTTCCCAACCACAAGGTAGGATTAAATCCAAACTCTTTTATTTCATGGCCACTGACAATGATACTGAGAGAAAATAAAGGAAACTTATTATCCCTAGACAGATGTTTATTGAAGCTCTAAACATAACTTATCATTTCATCTCTCAGTCAACAAGGATTTATTAAGTTTTTACTGTATAAGTAAGATATTCACTTAGTGATGAAGATATAAAGAAGGGCAAAACTCCAGTACTTGTTTTGAAAGCACTCATATTCTAATGGAAGAATAAACATGCAAATAAAAATACATCTAAGATATATGCAGTGCTGTTGTTTAGTCATCCTTCTGTTGTGTCTGATTTCATGAGCCTGTTTGGAGTGTTCTTGGCAAAGATACTGTAGTGGTTTGCCATTTCCTGCTCCAGCAAATTTTATAGATGAGGAAACTGAGACAAACAGGATTAAATGACTTATACAGGATCACATAGCTAGAAAGTGTCTGAGGCCAGATTTGGACTCAGAAAGATGAGTCTTACTGACTCTAGGACCAGCACTTTAGCCGTTGTACCACGTAATAAATGGTAGATAATCTCAAAGGGGAAGTGTGATTATAATTGATCTGATGAGAGGACATTGTAGAAATTTGTGATTGGTCATGATACTATGGAAAGCACCATAGATTTGGAGCAAAAGGATCTGGAATTTATGTTCAAATTCTTATTCTGACATGAACTACCTATATTACTTTGACCAAGTCACTTATCCTTTCTAGGTATCAATTCTCTCATTTGTAAAATGAAGGGGTTGGACCAAACGTTCTCTGTGAGTCTTTGCATTTCTAAATCTACTATCACAAGCTCTTGGAAAAAATATTAGTCTATGCATCAGAAAAAAGTGTCATGCTCTAATGGAGTAAGAATATCAACAAGTTCTAATCCAACTGTATATTTTGTTATATTTTGTTTACCTGGGTCTGAATAACTAGCTTAGTTATGTTTTTTACTCAATTGAACTAAAGAATATATCCTTTATGGATACAGGTTAGTGCCAATACAATAGGTCTTATGTGTCTATATCATGATATGGATAGATGAAGGGAAACTAACATAGAATATCAATATTGAGATCCTTCTTTCCCTAACTCCAACTCCATTTAAATATCTTTGAAAATATTCACTCCTACAGTCAAGTAATAACTTACGTAGAATTAATCAATAATTTGAACATCTAGTTCACTCACTGAGATGAACAGCTGGATGATGCTCTTCTAGGCTTTTCTTCTGACTTTATAGCCTTAACCACTATGCTTCACCTGCCTTCTCCCCCTGGGAACTTCTTTATTACCTCTGACCTTCTTATTCTGGAACTTCCCTTCATCACTATGGCCCCCTTGTTCCATTGGTGAATTCATCTTGGGACCTCCAATTTGGAAAGGGTCTCAGGGTAGCCCTCCTTCAACCATCTCCTGGTCCAATTGCTGATACTACAGTTCTCCACTATGCTTGTGTATGGATAACTCCCCTCCTTCTGACTTTTTATCTCCCTTTTATGTACTGTCTTCCACCATTAGAATGTAAGCCTCTTGAAGTCAGGGACATTCTTTTTGCTTGTATTTATATCTCCAGTGCTTAGTACATTGCCTGACACACAGTAAACATTTAATGAATACTTGTTGACTTGACTGAACATATTGAACAAAAGTTTTAATCGACATTGAACATCTTTTAAGTCTGCAGAATTTTCCTCAGTGCTGTGTGGGCATATAGAAAGAGTAGCAGATATGGTCCTTGATTTCAAAGGATTTCCATTCTAGTTGAGGAGGGGAGATTGAAACTTGCAACAATTTGTAGTGACTTGTATGTGATAAAATGTGTATTATGCTAGAGGAATTAAAAAAGAGAGAGCTGGAGTAGTGGGTAATGTCCTTATTAAGT
Organism: Gymnobelideus leadbeateri; assembly: GCA_011680675.1. Classification (NCBI taxonomy): domain Eukaryota; kingdom Metazoa; phylum Chordata; class Mammalia; order Diprotodontia; family Petauridae; genus Gymnobelideus; species Gymnobelideus leadbeateri. The sequence goes on along the minus strand of WOXC01009637.1, from coordinate 19,002 downwards.
GATACTTAAACTGGACCTTGAAGGAAGAATGGGATTTGGATAGGTACAGGTGGCAGGGAGAAGAAATCATGTCATTATGTGGAGTACTACTGTCCACGGAAATTCATTGTTTACCTCTGAAATAGCTGGAAAAAGCAACAGCAATGGAACAAAGAAGAAATATCTGATTTCTAGTAACAATAAAAATCATCAAATACTTGGAAATTTACTTACCTAAAATGCATTTGTCCTAAATAAAGAAAACTTTAAAATTGTAATAATTGAAATACAGGAATACCTCAATAATCAGAAAATGTAGTGTTCATGGATGGGTAGGATTAATATTATACAAATTACATTACTGCTCAAAGTTATATACTAATATAATATTAATGAAGTGCCATCAGAGTTCTTTAATAATTAAATTTATAAGGAAAACAACAACCAAAAATATAAAGAGGTATAACAGGAAAAAAAAGACTGACAAAAGTCTTGTAGTTATTGACTTTAAATAACATCACAGTGTGGCTATCAAAACTATCTGATACTGGGCTAGACACAAAAAGGGAGCTCAGTCAAATAGCGTGGAGTTACCAGATATTTAACCAAATACATGGAAAAGATTAGCCTTTGATAAATCTATAGGAAATAAAACCTGGGGGAGGTACTCTTACTTAAAAAAAATGTAATTGTTTAGTAGTTTGAGCTGGAAATGGATTTAGACATACACCTCATGTATCAGTGAAATCCAGTTGTATGATAGACTTAAATAAAAAGAAGATATAAAAGGTTAGAATATAATTAAATAATATACTCATCTCAGTTTAGCATTATTTTAAATGGGAAGAAATATAAATATCCAATAATAGAGAAAGATTAAATATGTTATAGTAAAATTCTTATGATGGTGAACTCTACTTCTGCTCTGGAAATCTTTTAATTTTTTTGGTTGCTTTTGGTAACACAGTATATTCCAAATGATTAAATTATCAGATCAGAGGATAATATTGTTTTTTTATAACTTTTACTATATACTGTCATATTGTTCTTCAAAAATATTCTTAAGATCACAATTCCCCCTTAAGTGACTCAACGTCCCCATTTCTCTACAAAACCCTGTTAACATCAAGCTATATTGAGTTTTTAAAAATTTGATGATATGAGGTTCAAGGTCATTTGAATTTACCCCTTTACTTGATAGTGAGGTAGAGTGTGTTTTCAAATGACTATTAAGAATTTATGTTTCTAACTCCCTCCTTGCAGCAGAAAGATGAAGGTGAGAGAGGTGCAGAGGTAAAATTTTGTTAGAGGTAGTCACTGTGTCCATTGCTTTTGTTTAAATATTTTTCTTTGTTATAACAAAGGGTCAAATTGTCAGTATCAGTATACATCTACAAATGAAAAGATATGAAATTAAGTGTTCTTTATTCTTCTGGATCTGAATTTTTCTTTACTCCATATTACTTCTTAAAGGTTTTTTTTTCTTATTTTGAATTTGTTGTTCTGTTAAGTAGGATGAATTAAAAGGAACAAGCTAAATGAGTTTGATTACATTAAAATAAAAATTTTTATGATAAAAATATAATTAAAATAATGGATTGCAAAAATATTAATGATAAAAGTAACTGATAGAAAACTTAGTACCTAAAGTTGAGAAATTTTAAAAACAGAAAAATACAGTGTATTTTGGAATTGTGTTTTAAGAGTTTTTTTTTTAAAGAGCACACTAATTATAATCCCATTAGAAGAAAACTTAATGAGCCTGAATGGAAAAAAAAGAATCTTTAAGTATACTTGTTTTATTTTTAACAGAAATTTATTGTGTAATTTTGTAAGAAGAAATTAATGTCTTGTAAATAATTGTAAAGCAAGTTTTGTTGTATTACTGTTTGTGTTTAACATTAACTTTATGATACTGCTAAAAAATAGAAGAAATGTTTCTCTTTGGAGGGAAAAAGGTCACAGTGTAGACATAAAGTTGAATTAGGTAATACTTCACCAGATTATGAAATATCTCAAAACTCTAAGCACAGGAATTCAAGTTTTATGCCCTAGGTATGTTATTAACAAATGTTGGAGCTAACTGGGAATGTAAAACCCGTTTGATTTAATATCTCACTTTAGTATCATTTTATTTTTATTATATATTTTATTTTTCCCAATTACACATTAAAACAATTTTTTAAACTTTTTTTAAAGAAAAGTTTGGAATTACAAATTCTATCTCTCCCAACTTACTCACCTCCCCTTCCCTGAGATGCTAATATGACCTTAATCTATTGATTGTCTTCAGTGGGTTGAATGTGGAGCAATGGGGGTTGGGTGGGGGGTAGCGTTGTATTGTTGATGTAAATGTAGTTGTTATGTAAGGAAAAAGGTGTTAACAATTAAAGTTACCCTCTAGTTGAATTGGCTGCCTTGGGAAGAAGTGATTACTTTCTCTTTGGAAATTTAAAAGGAAAGACTGATTGATTTTTGTGAAGTATTTTATGGTGGAATACTCTTGGAATTTAGTTTGGATTGTATTGCTACTAAGGAAGATATTCCAGTTCTGGAACTCTGTGATTCTATGAAGGCATAACCTGGGAAGAGATGACAAGTACAGCATCAGGTCTCCCTCAGTAATTGTAAATAGATGGATAAACTGAGGAGCAGGTGGAGGAATCTTTATAGGTACCTACCTATATGTCCTAAGTTGCAGTTAAGGAATTGGTAGTACTACTTAGTACCTGCTAAACAGTAAGGCACTAATGAATATAATAATAATAATAATAATAGCTATAATAATAGCGATAATAGCAGTTATATAGCACTTTAAGGTTTGCAAAGAAATTTTCAAATATTATATCATTTTATCCTAGCAATAATTCTGGCAGCTAGGTGTTATTATTATTCCTTTTTCATAGATGAGGAAACTAAATATAAGTAAGGTTAAGTGATTTGCCCAGGGTCACACAGTAGACTATTAAGTCTAAGGAGGATATTTCTAACTGTAGGTACGGTTCTCTAGCCACTGTTCTTCCAGCTGTGTCAGATAAATAGTATCATATAATATAATGATATCATCAATAAATAGTATCATTTAATATAAGGAAATACTAGTAGCCTTCAGGAATTAATATAACTTCGAACCCATGGAATATCTGGTTCATAATTAATGAAAGCATTCTATTCACTTGAAATTTCGACATTCCTCAAGTTTGTCTTAAGGAACGTCTATACAAAAGTAGAATTTTATCTTATAAGACACTGTATAAAACATATTTTTTGGGTTCAAGGAATTCCTCTATCCTGAAAAGAAATCAGTTAGCATAACATCTGCTCCCTCGAAGTATCTAGACAGTACAATGGATGTAGCCCTGGGTCTGGATTCAGGAAGAGGAGTTTAAATCCAGCTTCAAAACACTTATTAGCTGTGTGACCCTGGGCAAATCACTTAACCTTTGCTTCATTTTCTCAACTGTAAAATGGGAACATTAACAGCATCTACCACACAGGGATGTTGTGGGAATAAAATGAGATAATTATAAAGCACTTAGTACATTGATTGGCATATAGTATGGGCTATACAAATACTTATTCTCTTCTCTTCCTAAGTTTCTCGTCATGTTTTTATGCCCATTATGAGGTTGTGGGATAGAAACTTTAAATCTGAAGCAGAATTGACTAGAAATAGGGTTGTGAATGACTTTAAAATGATCACTCCTTTTATTAATTTCATAATTTTAAAAGAAAGGAACAAAAATTCCACTGTTCCTTGGTTCTTAGAATCTTGAGTCCTCAAAGTTCTGTTTTTCTTTTATATTATCATCATTTCTCATTACTTTTGCCTCAGCAATGCCTGAGGAGGTATAAATAAAACACAAAATTTGCTACATTCCTTCCAAACATTAATAAAGGGTCATTTAAACCCCTTTCTTTGAAAAATTAATCTTTTAATTTCAACCTCTTGTAATGCACCACCAGTGTGGAGGGGAAAAGAAATCTGAGAAAATTTGATTCCAATTACCACTAGATGGCAACATCTGCTCATCAGAGACAAAAATCACTGTTGGAGAACCATTTTTTTTTTCCTGCCTCAAATCTAATATAGTGATTCCTTTTGTTTGGTAAAGTCTATATCCACCAAGTGAACTACAGATTGCCAGAGAGTAAGGTTCATATTGGAAGGTACAATTAACCATCTTTACAATGACCCAGATCCTAAAATAAATGAAGTTAGTTCTAGGAGAAATCTGGCCCCTCTGGATTCCTTCCATTTATTCTATATATCTTCTTGCGGGTACCTAGTTATTTAAGATTTGTGTCTCCAATAGAATGTGTACTCCTTGGAGGCAGACTGTTTTTACACGTCTCTGTTTCTCTAAGGTTTATTTAGCACAAAGCCTATAACACATTAAGTGTTTAATAAATGCTTTTTGACTGAAAGCTTTCTATAGCTCCAAGGGTATAAGCATGTACTTCACCTCTATCTGTCCCTTGATGGGTGCATTTTAATGTGAGCCTAGATTTTTAGGTAACTATAGTTCAACAATTTTCCTAAGAGAAATAAGAAGTGAGAATAGTGTTAGTGAAAAGGTTTGTAAAATAGATAATTAAATGCTTAGAGAGTCTTTATACAATCTTAGATTTAGAATCAAAAGGGACCTTAGGAGATCAATTTAATCCAATTCCCTCATTTTGTAGTAAAGAAATTGAACCTAGACAGAATTAAATGACTTATCCAAGCTCACACATGTTTTAAGTGGTAGAACTGGGATTTGAACTAAAGACCTCTGACTCAATCCAGAGCTGTTTCTATTTAAGGGGAAAATAGATTAGGTAGAATGATGATAGAAAGTGTAAACAAAACCACTGCAAAATGTAGGTATTCTTTGGCTTTTTTTCTTTTTCACTTTTTCAGAGCCTTCTTTCTTTACCCAAAGCTTTTTAAAGTGTCATTTAGTTCAATAAGTGTTTATTCAGCACCTACCATATCCAGGATACTGTGCTAGGCATTAGAAACACAAAGGCATAAAAAGTTATAATAATAGTCCCTCTCCCCCCAAAAGAAAACAACAGACCTTACACTTACTGAGTTTGCAAACTGAAGGGGGATACAATCTATACATTGTATATTCAGAATCATACATGATGATTTCTAGAGGTAGGAAGCAATAGAAACTAAGGGGACCAGAAAGGGTATGTTATAAGCAGTGGCATCTTTTTTTTTTTGCCTTTTGGAGGGCAATTGGGGTTAAGTATCTTGCCCAAAGTTACATGGCTAGTTTGTGTGTGTGTGTGTGTGTGTGTGTGTGTGTGTGTGTGTGTGTGTGTGTGTGTGTGTTAAATGACTGAGGCTGGATCCGAACCCAGGTTCTCCTGACTTCGGGGCCGGCACTTTACTGTGCCACCTAGCCACCCCAGGCAGTGGCATCTTAACTGGGCTTTGAAATTTTAATTTCAAGGTAGCATTGCCAACCATGAACATAATCCAAATTCACCTAAAGACCTGTGTGTCAACAGTGCCATATCACTAACTCCAGTTAGTTATTGTACCCTATTTTAGGCAAGTTCTAAGTAAGTGCTGAGCCAGCCATGTCTCCCAAAGGATGGATGGTTTGCAGTGGTGGTTTCTCTTGCCATCTTTGCCTAAGAGATGTGGTTAGTGTGGATTTGCCTAATCAGAATAGCTCTAGCCTCTACCTATCGGAAAATCCTGCCTTTTCTATGAGGTGACTGCATTTCACTGAACCCCATTGGCCAACAAAGCGAATAGGTAGCTATGTATGAATACTGCATAAGGTGTTTTTACTCTTTGGCATAGCATCAAGAAAGGAATAAAATAGTATATCATAAAGTCTCTGCCATGTAGGCTATGTGTCCATGGCTTCTCCCAGACTTAGGTAGGCTTTAAACAATTTATAGAAATAGTCTACAGCTAGGAAAGACAGAGTTCAATTGTTTTAAGCCTATCACTTAGCTATTTATGAAATAAAACATTAATCTCAAATGTTTCAATTCATGGGCTCCTGGAGAAGTTTAATGTCAAGATCAAGACAGGGAAGCTTAATAGTTTGGGATAATTCTTAGTGCTATTGCTTTTTGTTTTAAACTGTTTTGTGCCAGGAAATGACCTCTCATTTGTTTTCTTTTTATAGGCTGGGCTAAAGAGAACTGATCATTCCTCCTAACTTTCATTGTTAGTTGAGCAATGAGATGCAGTAAACAAACAAACAAAAAACTAACAAACCAGATAAGGAGTAATACGGTCTCTTTTCCACAGATCACCATCTTGCCTTCTCATCTATGACCCTGAAACTCCCATGCAACCTCCACTCTTGGCTGCCACATATGCCTTATTTCCACCCTGAGCTGTCATTTGAAACTTCTCATATTGGCTTAGCTTGATGGGTATTCCTGTTCTCACAGGCTTCATGAATGGGGGGGGGTTGACCTCAAGAGTCAGAGCCTAGTTCACAGATGAGGTCTAGATACAACTTCCACATAAGGAAGTTAGGGTATTTTTTGGGGGTGTTTTAGTTTTAGTTTTTTTTTTTCTTACAAACGGGGTTTCCCTTAGATTGGGTTATTCCAGGCAGGAAGTATAGAGGTTCCCCATAGGCCCAACACTACTACTGGCATAGAGTCATAGATAGAATGTATCAGAAACAGGACTTAAGACCAGCCTCTTCCTGACTTCACTTTATCTCTCTATCCTTTGTACTGATGATTCAATCAGAAAATACTTCCCACAAACATGACCCTAAGTGTATGAGGTGCTAGTGCTAAATAGTCCATAGAAAACATTTACACTATCATGTCTAGAACTGAATAATACTATAGATTTTACTCTGACTCCCTGCAGGGTACATATTCTAGAGTACAATTGTTTCTTCCTATGATCTAAATAATTGCTTCAATTATCTAAGATTGTGTTGGCTGTTTTACCAGCTGCGTCCCATTACTGCCTCATCCTAAGCTTGTGGTCAATTAAAATCCTCACATCTTTCTCACACGCACCCTGCCAAGCTGGATTTCCCCATCCTGCTTTTTTGTAATGGATTTCTGAAAACTAAGCATACCCCTGTTAAATTCCATTTTGTTGTTTTCAGTGGAGTGTCATTCAGAATGCCGAGATTATCTCAAATCTTGATTGTCATCTCTCATAGTAGTTATCCTCAATTTCAGGTCATCTAAATATTATGTAGGCATATTTTCTGTTTTTTCATCCAAATACCTGATAAAAATATTGAATAGGCTGAAGACATAGGCCTCTGGTATACTCTGTAGAACCCTTATCCAGTCACCCAACCCCAGAGGTTGGCACAGAACCAATCAATAGCATTTCAACTGTTTGGCAAATAGTATGGTGTAATGGAAAGAGAACTGGCTTGAGAGTCAGGATACCTGACTCATGGAAATTCAGAACTGCAAGGGATCATGTAGAGAAGAATTCTTTCCACTTAAAGTTCAGGAAACTGAGGCCTACAGAGATTGAGTGATGTGCCCACCTTACAAAACTGGTGAGGGGCACTGCCAGGCCTGAAAACCTACTACACCAGCTGCATCTATAGTTGTTAAGTCAACTGGCATCCATTATTAAAAGTACTATTACTATGCCCAGGGCAGCTAGGTGGTGTAATGAATAGTGCACCAGGACTGGAGTCAGGAAGACTTTAATCTTTCTGAGTTCAAATCCAGCCTCAGGCATTTACTGGTTGTGTGACCCTGGACAAGTCACTTAACTCTGCCTCAGTTTCTTCATCTCTAAAATGGACTGGAGAAGAAAATGGCAAATCATTCCAGTATCTTTGCCAAGAAAACTCCAATGAGGTCACAAAGAGTCAGATATGATTGAAAATGACTGAACAGTAACAAACAACAAATTGCTAGCCTAAAATTTTGCCACTTTAACCACAAAGATATCATGATAAATCCTGCCAGATACTTTACTGAAATCAAGATAGAGTTGTGACTATAACAATTTAAGTTACTTCAACATTGGAAACATCAGCTTAAAAATGCAATATATAATAGTGTTTGGATTCAGGAAGACCTGAATTGAAATTCTTCCTTAGCTATTTAATAGCATTACTCTGAGCAATTCACATGACTTTTCTGAGCCTCAGTTTTCTTATCTGTAAAATGAGGAGGTTGGAATCCAAGGCTTCTAAGTTCTAAATCTATGATCTCATGAGCCTACTGTAGCAGCAAGAACTCCAGTATCCCTAGGATGGCTGCCAACACATGTTCTTAGATCTGCTTTTCTAAAGGAAAGCAGCTCAAAATGGGTTAACAAGCTTACTTTAATCAATCAAGCACATATTGTTTACCTAGTTCAGGGGACAAAGGTCAGCACCCCAAACTTCAGAGTATACAGACAGAAGTTACAAGACAGAGAAACAGATCAAGCAGACAGGCTTCTAAACTGTCCAACCATTACACATCAATACCAAATCACAGTTACCGGAGAGGGAAGCATCAACATCTGGGTTTTCAAAGCTGGGGGGGGGGGCTCTCAACAGCTGCCCAGAGTCTCATTTGGTCAAATCACACAACACTTCTCAAAGTGAGCCCCAAAGCAAAGCCTGGATTGGATTACATAGCCTTCTCCTGACTCAGAGAATGTAAACACCCTATTGATCCACTGCCCAATCACACAGCATCAAGGTGTGGGCATTCCTGAAAACCAAGTCTCCTGCCACAGGTTCCATGTGACCACATTTAGCCTATTAGGGGGCAGAGTATATTTTCAAATCAAGGAAGGTTCTCAGAGTCTCTTAATCCTATCAAAGGGCCTAGGGGCAGGGAAGATCTTTAAAATTGCATTTCTGTTATACCTATGAACATAGAATGAAAACATACAAAGAGTCCACTCTGGTAGTCAAAAGACCTTGCTTAAATTCCAGTTTTGATCTTTACTAACTGTATAATGATAGGCTAAGCACCAATCACTCTTAATTTTTCTTTGTCCATGTATAAAATGGGGTAAAAAGACTCATATTTCTTACCTCACAGTGTTGTTGAAAGGAAAACACTTTGTAAACATTTCCCCCCAAGTAGACAATAATTTCATTGTTAACAGAGAAACTAATCTACATAAATACCTACATGATTCTGGATAATTACTCTCTCTCTCTCTCTCTCTCTCTCTCTCTCTCTCTCTCTCTATATATATATATATATATATATATATGTATTTTTTTTCCTTTTTGGAGGGCAATTGGGGTTAAGTAACTTGCCCAAGGTCACACGGCTAGGTTTTTTTTTTTTTTGTTTGTGTGTGTTAAGTGTCTGAGGCCAGTTCTGAACTCAGGTCCTTCTGACTCCAGGGCCGGCGCTCTACTCACTGTGCCACCTAACCACCCCATATATATATATATATATTTAAGTTGAAGTTTAAACTGGGCTTCTGACACACAGAAGCTTACATACCATGGCTCAAAATGCTTCTTTCCTATTCTGTACAGACTCATACCATGAGACAGGATATTGAAGAGCTTCAGTGATGAAGGTAAAGGCCAAAAGCAGGATGGCTATGAAGTAATTTAAAATGATGCTAATAATTAAGTGCAGTTATACTGTTTCTCCTGTATCTTTTGCTAAAAAGGGAGAAGGAGAACATATTCGTTCCCTAAGTTATATTCTACTTAATTATCAAAGTATTTGCATCCTTATATGAACAATTTGGAAGTCAATTCAAAGAAGAGTCATAAAGAGAGAAACTAGAGTCTCTGGAACTGAGAGGGGAATCAACAATAAAAGGTGGGAGGAGAATGTGTAAAAGTTTTTTTATGTATTTAAAGGGCAAAGTCCCCTCTTTTCTGCATGTTTTTGTTGGTTTATTCTTAGAGCCAAGAAAAAAGGGAAAAAAAAACATTTATTCTTTTTGATTTACAGCAGCAGCATCCATGATTTTCACAAAATATAAACTTTGTGATACAAATTGGCTCCATCAGTAATGGGAGGGTAATAAGAGGCAAGCTGTTAATATGTTAGATCTACCCAGCAGGGTTTCTTCTGAGCTTTTAGCAGCAGAAATCATTGTTACATGCAGTAAACAATTTCTTCTGCCTTATTTAAAGCTCTTCTACACTGCAATGCCCAGAAATTCAAAGATTAGGAGGGGGTAGTTCTGGGTTGTCGGGCCTGCATTTTGGTTTTTGTGTTACTGTGGTAAGGTTGGAGTTGGGGAGTTTTTGCTACTCAAAGCTCCAAACAGTAGGTTCAGATGTCTTTACTATAAATATACATACATGCATACATGTATTTATATGTGTAGTATATTTATGTATGCCTATGCATATATGTGTATAAGTATGTACATATACCTGTGTGTATATGTGTATATATGTATATGTTATTTTCTGAGATATATTCAGTGACTCATCATTGAGCACTATGGTTAAAACAAACTCTATCATCCCCAACACAAACATCTTAAATCTCAAACAGCAGGATCCGAAGATGTGAAGATTCTCTCTGTTCCATCTAACCAGAGTTGCTTGTTTACTTGGTGAATGGATATGGGCAAGATATTCTACATTGCCCAACATGACCCTTTTTATAGAAACGGGGCTCTCTTTTGTCATACTTAGGAAGGACTCCTCGGTCAGCCATTCTACTTGCTCAGATTTCAACCATGTAAAACCAAACATGTCATTCAGTGATGTGCTATCAGTTAGGAGAAGAGCCTTTTTCTTTGAGGATGAAAACAAAGTGGATTGACATGCCAATTAAAAGACTTTTCATGACTTATATGTCTAGCAATCATTGGCTTTTCATATCAAGACTATTCAGGATAGTAGAGGCAATTCTATCCCAAATGAGAAGAAGATTGGAATACATTGAACAAATAAATCAGAATTTTCAACTATTTGCTTTATTAGCATTTTTACAAACTGTGATGATCCTACACATTTACTACATAGTCCCCTGCTCTTAGCATATGCTTAACAGAGAAAAACATGAATATCTTCTTTGATAAAGTGGCATACAACCCAGGCATCCTTGTTGCCCCCTCCACTGGTATAACCCTGGTTTAACATGTCAAATAAAACAAAGGGATTCTTTTGCTTGACAAAGAATGCGGTTTCTCTATGCTGCTGGTAACAAGGTCATTGCCTAGTTGGCAAGGTAGGTGATCCAGGTCAGTAGAAGGGTAATTCTCAGCATTGGGATTTTCGAAATTTCTTCAATGGCTCTTGTGAAGTCTTGGGGTTATATAGTGGCAATTTGACTTCACGCTATCCTCCCCAAAGAGAGGAAATGTAATTTCCTCACAACGACTGGGGAAATAGATGTACTAGTTGAATTTCTAAAAACCTTTTCAGAAAGCTGGACTCAAATCTCAATCCTCCAGTTGCAAAACATGTTCTTTACAGTGACAAATTGGTCACTTTTTCAGTATATTCACCCAGGGTAGATTCTTCAGATGCCCTGCAAAATTCCCGCTGCTCCTATATACTTGATCTTTTTTTTTTATTTTCTGCGATCTTAGCTTCACATTTAGGGAATCCTGGCCATCTTATCTAGCTGGTAGACCTCAAGTCTGTGATTAATTTTATGATTGCCATCTCTTAAATGCTTCTATATCCCCTAAAATTGTGTTGACAGAGCCATTATCTACAGGAACTGGCTCTGGTGGAGAACAGGATAGGATTTATACATGGAAACTCAGGAGAACAGTCACAAGAAAGGTGTGAAGACCAGGGGGTAGGAATGCAGCAAAGCCAACACAACTCACCAGAGAGACGCAAGATTCTAGGTAGACATTCAGCCACACAGAGGCTCCTTTGCCAGTCAACTGAAGATCTACTTTGTTAATCCTGAAGTGCTATTTAAATGTGCCTTATCAGTACTACAGTAACTGCTTTGACTTGAAAGGGCATGCATTTTACAAAGGGTAGAATGTTGTCTGATTTAGCTCACCATAACCAGTGGAATTATATCTCTGATGGAACAGTCTGATGAGGGTTTTGTAACCAGGTAAACTAGTCCACCTGAGAACCGTACCTAGAAAAAGCAGAGTAGGATTTGATAAAGGGTCAAAGATCATTACTTGGCTATGCCAGTAGGAATCATTGTCAGTCAACAAACAGGGAGTCACCAGGGAGTTTTGGTGCTTTGTTAAAGATACTCCACAGGTTGTCAGTTACTATAGTTAACTGTATCTATTTGATCCAACCTTACAGTTAGAACCTTTGTCTTAAAATGAGAACCAATTCTAGCAAATATAGTTTTAAGGGCAAGGATGAAGCTTGAGCATTGATATCTGAGGGACAAACTTCAACCTCCTATAAAATGTGGGCCTTAATTGAAGTATTAAAATTCTGTTCAGCCTTTGAGGTTCCAGGTTTGTTTGAGATGGCTCTGCTTTTCTTGGTATCAAGATTCTAGTCCTCTTTGATTTAGTCATCCCCTGTCAGGAGAACGGAGCTTTAGGAATATGTAAAACTTGACAATAAATTCCCACTTAATGCTGTTTATTCTATTCCAGTTTGAGGATGATTCTGTTCCCTGGAGATTCTGGAAGGAAAACAACTCTCTGTCATTAGAGATTTTTTACCCTGTTCCACAATCAGGAGGCCTAACCATTTTTTTTTCTTGTTGTGGACATAGCTGAATAACTTTTTGATTAATATTTTGTTATAATTGTCAATTGGACCAAACCAGCCTCTAACCTATGGATGACTGGAGCTAAATAGAGGAGAATAGAGACAGAGGAGTCAGGAATCAAACAGAAGTTTAATTTCAAAGTGAGGGAAATGGCTTGCAGCAAGGAGGGGATCTAGACACATGCTGAAGCCCCTAGGACCTGAGTCAGTGTGGGGATACCTCACTACTTATACCAATGACTATACGGTGAGCTACATCCCTGACAATGAGAGGTAAGAGCAATGATGAGACAAGTTTGATTCATAGCAGGGCTTCATGGCTGGAACATGGGTATTTGTCTGAGCTTGTCTGGTGCTTGTCTGAACTCAGAGAACAACTGGTGATTTTCAAAGCAATATAATAATCATGTGATTTTCCACAGGGTGAGATCATTCAAATGGTGAGTGCGAGGGATTATTGTTATGCCAACTTCAGGACACAGTTTGGTTGCTGGGTCTTAGCTCTGGAAAACAGGGTATCTCCTAATATTTTGACATTTCTATAGCTTTTTGTTAAGAGGAGAGAATCTGAAAGAACCCCTGCCTTTCTGGTTAATAAAGGAGAAGGTGGTATAAACCAAGATGACACAAGAGGCTGGTTGAGACAGGATGAGATGTTAGTTCCTTGAAAAGACCTATTGGGGAAATATGTCACAAGTATCGTTGCTAGCTATTGTTTCCTTGCAAGCAGAAAAGAGAGGAGGGCCAAGCATGTAGAGGGAGAAAATGCCAACACATGCTTGAATCAGGGCCTTGGTTGTTGGGCACATAACACAATACAAAAAGGGAAGATAAAAAAAAAAAAAAAACTAAAATAGTATACTCAACCCTAGTTGGGTATCTTGGGACAGCTGTATCATCTGGATTTCAGCTGCTCCTGAGTCCCTACCAGCTGAGCCTTGAGGTCCCTATAGGATTCTGCTTTCTACCAGGAGCAAGGCCTTTCTTCAGATGATCCACGAGATACACCCACAAGTTTGATAGCTGTAGGAGCAGTCAAAAGGACCCAGTAGAGAACCATAGAAGACATGTGGATTGATAATTGTAAGAAAACTCCTTGTATCAATATTGGTTCTGATTTTCTGGTCAGAATAATATATGTCCCTGATTAATGTTCTCTAAATAGCACATAGAGATACTTAGAGATGGTCCAGTTTCTAGCCATGCAGGGTTAGGTTCAACAGTGCAATAAAGTTTTCTCTCAGTTCCCATAAATGCAGAATTACATTAAGTCAGATACAGATCAAACTACTTAGAGAGTAGTTTAAAGAAGGAAGATTTACATGTCACCAAGGTAACCAAAAAAACCCCCCAAAACAAAACATAAACGTCTTGGAACAAAATGCAGGGGTTGTCAGCAATATTAGCTAATATCAAAATTCCTTATATCCTAATAATCCATTCTCAGTGTCCATTTAGCCAGCACATTTTTAGTTCCAGATGTCTCATGTAGTTATCTGGTCCCTAGATATCTTTTCTTGGACAATAGAACTTTATTATCAGGATAGCTTTAAACGGGTTCTGCTTATTTTGTTGCAAATCTAGGATTTTCTAGATAATTCTGACAATAAAATTTGGCAAATTTGGTTCTTCAATCTTGAAATTTCAGAGAATTTCAGTTTATATACCATTTACTTTTTCTATCTTTACCTAAATCCTATATCTGATATAATAACCTTTTTAAAATTTGTGAGGGGTCAACTACAAAATGAACTCTTTTGCCTTTAAGATTATCAAATAGATACCTTAAAATGGGAAAATAATTTCACTTTCTTTACCATTATCACCACAATTTATGTGTAAAAATATTTAAATTTTGAGACTATATTACTAAAACATTACCAAAGCCTGAATTTCCATGAAAATTTTGAAAGTCAATCATATGCATCTGTATGTATATGTGTTCTTAGAGAAAGCAGTCTAATCCAGTTGCTTTTCTCAAAATTTACTATTGCCTTTGTAGAGAACTTTTTACATTGCATCTTTGTCTTATTACTTTGCAAATCATTTCCCCTTAGGATATCATTCCTATATTATAATTTGACCACAAATTAAATTAAATTAAATTTGCAAGTTGTTTAAATTGTGAGATGTTCATACTTGTTTGCTATTATAGTAACTCAGATGTGTTCCAGTATCACTCTATTATTTAATTGATTCAGTATTGTATTTATAAAACTTCTTGTTTATAGAAATTTGCTATAAAAGGAAAAAAGAGGGACATAGTTATAATAATGTTATATATTATAACAGAGGGAAAAACCCCCTTAGCTCTATTTGATTCCAGGCATGGATCGTATCTGACAACCAAATGTAGTCAAAGGGTATCAAAAGCAAGGATCAGGATTAACCTGGAAATTTCCTTTTTAGAAAGTAAATAGCATAAAGGGAAAACAGAGTCAGGAGGGTCTTACCTTGGGCTATGTCAAAGTCATTTCCAAAACTTTTCCCAATCACAGATATCCATCTTTAGCAGTTCCTAGATTGGCACATGCCATTTTCTACTATTAGCTTCATGAAAATTTAGACAACGTGGAGTGGCTAGGTGGTGCAGTTAATAGAGCATTATCCCTAGAGTAGAAGAACCTGAGTTAAAATACAGCCTTGGACACTTAAACACACCCACACACACACACACACACACACACACACACACACACACACACCACACACACAACTAGCCATGTGACCTTGGGCAAGTTACTTAACCCCAGTTGCCCTATATTTTGCCTCCCAAAAAAAAGTAAAAAAAAAAAAGAAAAAGAAAATTCAAACAACTATCCCTTCAACATACTAATGCTGAGTCAACTATCAGGTATTTGCTATATGTCTGAATCTCCAGAATATGGGTAGTTTTAATTTATAAGTAAAAGTTGATAAAATTTTGCTATTTAAAATAAAACTTCCTGGGACTGTAATTTAATACTGTTTTGAGATTTGATTATAGGCTAGTTGTCTAAATTGTTATGAAGTCAACAGTAGAAAATGTATCATGTTTGTGATGTTTGTAGAATCTGTTACCTATTTTTTTCTCTTTCTTCATTCTGGTATTGCTTCCAAACTAGCTACCTTTATTGTCCTAGAACAATGAAACTATTAATCTTGCTATTTACTTTTAACTTTTACGAAATATAATCCTTATTTTTCTTTAAAGCAAATTCTACAAATTACTCAAAACTTGCAAAGACATTTTAGAATGCAGTGAGTTCCTGGAATTACCCCCCAAATCTCCCCTGCAATCTTAATAAATCTCTGGATGGCTAGGTGGTGCAGTGAATAGAGTACCAGCCCTGGAGTCAGGAGGACCTGAGTTCAAATCAGGCCTCAGAGACTTGACACACTTACTAGCTGTGTGACTTTGTGCAAGTCACTTAATCCCAGTTGCCCTCCAAAAACAAAACAAAACACAAACAAACCCCAAATGATAAATCTTCAAACTCTTTAATGATTACTCTTCAAACTTCCAAAATCTACCAAGATGTGTTTTTTTAGCAGCTGTACAGCTTTGGTTATCTAACTTTATTTCTTATTACCAAATATCCTGGAGAAAGCCTAAACTGAGAGTTAGTCTTTCTTACTGGGACAATTGATTTAAGTATGAAATTTCATTAATTTTCTCTATTTTTCTAAACTCTTTTGCTACAACCCTTAAATTTTTTTCAGGCTTGTTGCATTTAAAATATTTCAATGTAATAGAATCTACAAACACCACAAACACAACACCAGCATTTTACATTTTACAAAGACAAACACAGATAAAATGACAAAACAGATACAAATAGGCACAAATAGCTTTAACAAAATGTGCAATTACAATCTATACAGAGGTGCACATTTACAGAAGTGTCTAGTTTATAAACAACAGAGGCATGCATAGGGATAAATTAACAGTGGTGTGCAATTTAAGAAAGGGTATCCTTGCCAGAGTGATCCAAGACAAATCAGGTCACTGGATGGCTCCAGAGAGAAGGGTGAGCTTGACAAAGGCAGGGGTTTGAAGACTGGAGCAGGGTCAAGGGCAGAAGATTCACCAGATGAGGGGCAGTTGGACTCCAAAGAAATAAATCTCTAGTGCCATCTATTCCATTTCTGCTGCTGTTGGAAGGTACAATGATCCAGTTCCATGTCCATTCCCATTTCTGACACCAATTAACGTTAACTGAACTGAATTGACTCCTAACCTGTGGATGAACAGAGTCAAACAAAGAAGACTAGAGACAGGAGAGACAGAAATCAAACAGAAGTTTAATTTCAAATTGTGGGAAAATTGCTTACAAGCAAGGAGGGGATCTAGATACATGTTTTGAGGCCATGCCCCTAGTTGGGGGAACAGAGGCAGTGTGGGGAGATTGCAATACTTATACCAATGGTTATTCAGTGAGCTATAGCCCTGATAATGAGTGATAACAGCAACAAAGAGACATGTTTGATTCACAGCAGAGCTTCATAATTAGAACATGGGTACTTGTTCAAGCTTGTCCAGTGTTTCTCTGAGCTCAGATATTACCTGGAGCTAGTCAAAGCAATACAATATTTATGTGTTATTGCCAGAGGGTGAGATCATTCTGATGGTGAGTGCAAAGGATTATTGTTATGCCAAGCTTAGGGTACAGCTTGCTTTCTGGGCAACAGGGTTGGAAAACAGGGTATCTCCTAATATCTTGACATAATAATCCATATATATATATATATGGATTATGTCAATTATTATGTCAATATATATATATATATATATATATATGTGTGTGTGTGTGTGTGTGTGTGTGTGTGTGTGTCTGTGTGTGTGTCTGTGTGTATGTATAATTTATTAAGCACTTACTATTTGTTAAATGCTTTAAGTGCTGAAGATAAACATTGAAAAAGAAGATAGTCCTTGCTCTCAACAAGTTTACACTGATTGGGGAAGACAATGCAGTCAGGAGACTTCATCTACAAAGCAGATAGAAAAGTCCGGAGGTCAAAACGGTATAGCTACAGGGCTGATGGCAAGGTCCAAGAGTCTTTGAGGTGAATTGGGGCATTGGTTCCATGGAAGTCACTTATGTGTGTGGGAAGTTGAGTCAAGGGGTCAAAAAAGGGTTGGAATTCTGGGTTTCCTTTGGCAGAGGTGGCCATGGGGATTCAGTATCTTTTTGAAAAGGGGAAGGTAGAGAAAAGAGGTGGGAGAGGAGAAAGAGACATTGGCAAGAAGTTTGGATATTTTCTCTGAGAGAGAAAGACTATGGAGGAAATAGTTATGCAGGTGTGTAGTTGATATTTTCTTATTATTTTTTGGAGATATTAATAAAAATCTGAGATTTATCCCCTTGTGCCTTTAGTCTTCCCTTCCCCCCCAAATGCCATGTAAATCAGTTGGGTCCTGTCCACCATAGATATTCTTTATATTTACTTGGTGTAATCCAGCTGCTTTTTCTATCTTTTTTTCTCTGTGGTGCCAATCATACTTCTACAAACACACCAAGGACTCTGAAGATGAAGAGTCCAAGGATAGTAAACCTAGGATGCCTATTTGCTTCCTATTTACTCTAAGTTATTTTAGGAAATGAATGTTATTTAAATGCAGACTTTCGCAATAGAAACATACATCTTTATGTGCTAACAGATGCTTCTCCCTTCTTAGACTTGTAGCAAATACATTAATAAAACCTCTGGAAGGACTGTATATCATACCATAAGCCTGAAGAAAATCAAACACAGTAACAAAGGTTTAACATATGCCAAATATTCACAGCAATGTCCTTTGTGGAAGAAATGAATGAAAACAAAGTAGGTGACCATCAGTTGGGAATACATGGGGAAACTTTGTTATACAAATATGGTATAATAATTAAACGTACAATAAGAAATGTTGAACATAATTCAGAGAAACATGAAAATATGTATATAAATTAATATAGAGTGTAATAAACAGGACCAAGATAAAATATATACAATGACTACAACAATATAAATTAAAAGAAACTTCTAAACAAATTGTTTAGAAGATTGGTAGGTAGAGTTAGAACTAGAATATATTGACTCAAAGAAGAGTCATTAAAGAAGTCATTATTTATTTATTTTTGCATGGTATAGTGAACTCTATTCAGCAGTAAACTAAAGCACAACATTCACAATAATATAACATATCAACTTATTATAAAGATGGCCACATAGTTTTAAACAGAACATATCATTTAGTAAATCACAATCTCCTCAATCAATGCACAATATCCAAGTAAAGTCTTCTTTCATCTTGACTCGACGATGGTTTCCAAACCCATTGGTTCCTCTTCCATGGGCTGACTGCTCCCAGCTTTCGCCTGGATTTACCCAGTTCTTGCCTGAATTCACACATAGGCAGCTCTCTACTCTGGTTCTATATCTCAGCTTACAGGGACTGCTCCAC